>JAVQKC010171168.1:0-17852 GCA_036025475.1 Philypnodon macrostomus
AATGTCTGATTAAGGTGCCTGTTGGTGCCAGTAGTAGCAGACATATGGGGCAGATGTATGCGGCCGTTTCGCTGATTCCACATTCATACATGGGTGGTGGTAAGCTACCTCAATAGCCACAGCTGCCCTAGGGCATACTGACATAAATGTGACTGCTATATCATGCCCAGATGACACAAATCACAACAACACATTTTTACAAGCTAGATTCATGTTTTTGAAAGTGCCTTGCCCAAGGAAACCACAACAGTATGAACTGGTTGGCACAAAAACGGAGTCACCAATCACCTACTGCTGCCTCAAACACAACTAAATGTATGTTAAATACTATTCTTGTCCCAATGCATACATTAATCAGTATTCATGAAAATGCAGAAGGACTCTTATGCACCCTCTTTATGGTACAACAGGGCCATTGGGTATCTTGGCCTCATTGGCAATGTATGAATTTGTAAAGTATGCACAAAAAATATACTGTATTTTAAATTATTTTTCAAGAGAAACCATATTTAACTTGCTATGTGAACGCGTGGTTCACTTGAAAGATCATTGACACGAGCTTCAAACGTGCAAACTGTGTGACTGTGTGAAAATTGTGTCTTATATATATATATATATATATACTTACAATAAACTAAAACTGAAATTCCTTGTTCAAAGTTCATTTTGGAATAATCAGCTTGCTTCACCGCTTCTCCTCTTTCTACTATGTAAACTGAGTGAAAATTTGATTTGCATGATTTTTTTTGTAACCCCACTGTTGACCACATTTACTTTTGCAAACAAATGACAACACAAAAAAGTATAGTATCTGACTTCCAAACCAAACAGTTGTGAATAAATAGTCCAGTATACTGCTTGCTACTCAAACCCATGATCAAATGCATAAATAAACAAAGCCGTTAGTATGTCACACGTTGGGAGCCTGAGCGATTATATGTTTTGTTTCCTCCATTACATCCATAAGCTGTGACAGGCACGGCCTCTTCCATTATGCAAATGTGTAGAAACATATTGTCGCAAATCTCCGACTACACCCTCTTCCTACAGGAAGCATGTGTGTACAGACAGTCTGTGCATAATGCCTGCTTCTTCTCTCTGTCAAATTAATGGCTCTTTGGCTCTCACATAGGTCTCTGTTATGTAGACGCTGTTTAGACGCAACAACATTATGGAGAGAGATGTTTACATGAGATCTGTAGTCGTCTTCTTCTTCTTCTTCGTCTTCATCTTCATCTTCGTCTTTGTCTTCTTCTTTGTCTTCGTCTTCTTCTTCCTCTTTCTCTTCTTTTTCTCCTTCCTCTTCCTCTTCTTCTTCCTCTTCCTCTTTTTCTTCCTCTTCCTCTTCTTCCTCTTCTCCTTCCTCTTCCTCTTCCTCTTTCACTTCTTTCTCCACTGACTGAGATTGGGGAGGAAGAGTGCTGACTTCCTCCAAGGCATTATTAAACATAAAGTACACTGGACGAACCTGAGCTTAAATCAAAAAATGTGAATTGTCTTTGGGTCAATGGTAGCTTTTTTAGCTTTTTCTATGTGGAAGAATCCTTTAAGGAATCACATGTATACTCATCCTTGGTGGATGGAGTTGGTGTCTTGGTCACAAAAACACTTGCACTTGAGTAGCATTATGTTCAAGTAATAATCTTTCCTGTGTGCTTTCTCTTTCATTTTCTTTATTTTCTTATTCTTTAATTTAAATTTTAATTAAAAAACAACAAATAATATATATTTTAATTAATTTATTTTTTATTTTTTTTTATTTATTTTTTTCTTCTTGGCTAATCTACTCAGAATCTGTAGAGGGTCATTTTGTTACTTCTGTCGAAGGTTTGTCTACTACTCGGAGCAAAAACAATGAGTTGTAAAATAATGCCATCGATATGAAGCCAAAGGATCATTTACACTGTGCTTCTTCATTGATTAAGTGTAGAACGTAGTTTGGATTGAGCAGCACTGGGGAGGAGTCTGGTTTCAGATTCAATAAATACATTAGCTGTTTAGGCGCCATGTAAACTCCAATATACGTACTGATCAAATCTATTACACTTGACAATTTCAGTTTCCCTTCAGTTCTGTCAAAAATATCCCAACATTAAATCACTCTATGGGTACATTACATTAAAGCTATACTCTGGAGTTAACCCAAAATATAAGAAATTGGTAAAACGTTTAAAAATGTTTGACCAATAGCAGTAGTTTTACCTAAGTCCCTCCCCTGATTTCTACAGCACTATCCAATCAGAGTTTGTGTGCGCTACCACAACATTCAAAACCTTGACTACTGTTGGTCAGGGCTCTATTATGACAAATGACCTTTACATCATAGAACAGGGTCAGATTGTAATTTTGAAGCTTAAAAAAAAAAACAATCCATAATTCTTATTTTATGACACTCTGGACTTCATCTTTATTATCTATATGGTAAATCGTCTATTGTAAAAAATATGGTTTGCTTTCCAAAGGTGTGTGAAAGATGTAATGCTTTCACAGTGACATACCAGTGATGGACAGAGTAGGAGTGAGTTGAGAGGGTAATACCAATGGATGGTGACCTCCGGGGGGAAGCGAGAGGCCATTATCCTGACAGCCCTGGTTTTGGAGAGGCCTCTAAAAGCTTCAGGTCCCAGCTCAAAACGAACTACCCATCCCAAGAGCAAGAGAGGGCAGGGTTTGTCTGGGTAAGTGGACTTGACAAGGGGCATATAGTATTTACTTATCTAAAAAGGATATAGACACACAATCTTGCACAAAACTGTAGTCCGGAGGTTTCCTATAAATAACAGAAATGCCATTTTGGGTTACCACTTCGACCAATAGTTGTTAAATGTTTTTTTTAGTTCATGCCAGCCACGAAGGGCCAGTAAACATGACATTAAGTGGATAGAGCATTTACTCTGGAACAATGGGAAATCAAATTCAATGGGGATATCTGAAGGAAGCAAGAAGCCATTATCCAAACAGCCTTTGAGAGGCCTCTGAAAGCGTCAGGTTCCAGGCTTAGATCTAGCTACTATCCCATCTCTAGAACTGGAGATGGTGTCTGGGTAAGTGGACTTGACAACCCCCCTAAGTGAGGTCTCCCAGCAGACGGTCTCTATACTCTCAAAGGAACACCACTTAGCTTGAGTCCACAATGTGTCCACTGGGATTGGTCTCTTCCCCATTGAGGTTCTTACATATGTTTTCATGTCGTGGGCGTCAGGGCTAATTTGTATTTTGTCATGTGAAGGCCAAGGGTGCATGAGGGATGCCCACATAGCATTATAAAGGACAGATAAAGCAGGCAGTTTCACACAATGATGCTTAAAGCAGCTTCCAGAATAATGGATTTCTAACTCCAGACACAAGAAGTCAGTAAAGGAATAAGATAGTTATTTTACCACATACATGTTAGTGTTTCAGTGTTTAGAGCATTTACCCCTAAACTACATATATTTACTTCTTCCACTATTTGACAGCTTCAACATCTAAACCAGTGCAGCTGTAAGTGCCCAGATCTACAGTGAGTTTGATAAGACATTTTTTCTCAGATATCTCTAGAACGGCTTGATGCAACGGTTATTGAGTGGAGCCTTCTTCGGTAGATGGTCAGCAATAGAGAGAAGCGCGAAGAAAGTTGCCTTTTCTGGTAAATCAGGATTTCAGTGGATTTTTTATGTTCATGATCTGTTTGTAGTTTTAGGTTTGATAACTGTTAAAAATAGATTCATAAACATTCTTGTCATGTACAGTAGAGCTCTTTATTGATAACTGTTAAAAATAGATTCATAAACCTGTTCCTGTTGTGTACAGTAGAGCTCTTTGTTGATGACTGTTGTAGAATTGTATCAACAGATAATTTTCAAAAAAGACCAGTGCTATATTGAAAATGAATGTTATTTATACTGTTTTTAATGTGTTTACTTGTTTGTTTTTTAAACATTTGCCCAAAGCTACTCATTCCGTACGATTTGATCAAAAATATGCCACTCGTCCCACGCCTGTATCTTAAAGGGAATGATAGACAGCAGAGTGCTAATGGCTTAGAATTCATCTGCATCAAATGGACAAATCTATGCAGTTAACCAAAAATAAAATGGCAATTAGCTTCTTTACATTGCATAAAAAAGTCATACATAAGTGAATAGACACCTTTGCCTTTGTCTACTGTTCTAGGCATAAATGGACTGAAAGAAAGATCTGATCTTTGCATCTACTATACAGCAGTCTGAGGTCAAAATCATTTTCTCATATGAAGCTTTTGATAAAATGTGTGTGTAAAAAAAAAAGCAAGTAATAATAATAATAATAAAAACAAAGATTAATCATGCATTCAGTTGAAAAGGCTTTACTCCCCCTGCTGGTCACAATTGCTGGGTTGCAAGTGATATCACAACATTCTATACATATTAATGACTGTTTTTAATCTGCAGGTTTTGTGTATGGTTGGACAGATATAGGGGGTAATAGAGCTTGCTGCTCCTAAAAATGATCAGATTCAACATTGGTGGATTTTTTTATATAGTTAATACAGAATTCTGGCCCCTGCCTTCCATCTGAGGGCATGGCATCATCACATTGTAGAACCTGCAACCCAGTAATAATGTTAGCAAAGAGAAGCACACAAAATGCATTGATTGAGAAAGCAACATTATAAAATGGTAGAACGCTCAGAGAAGTTTAGCACAATGGGGCTAGGCACATACTTTAAGTTTACATAGTTTTCAGTCTAGTGGATTCTTCTTTCTCATCCTGCTAAAACATGTACATATATTAGCATTAGACAGACTATCAAGTGACATTAAGCTCACTGTTATTGTGGGTGGATCAGGTTTAGTATTCTCGCTAGACCCCCCCCCCCTGCTCTTTCGGACTTTTATAAACAGTGTTATTTACGGGGCCTATTCATCCTGCAAAGTGCAACAAGGTTTTGCTGAAGTAAAAAAGGTTCAATGGGCCCGCAGCCCAAGACCATATTGGGTGATGCTAGGAGATCACAGGCGAGATTAAAAGTGGATCTATGGCGCTTAGAAGACAGGTTGAGGAGGGTTGGGGCGGTAGCTGACCTTCAAAGATTTTTTTCCCCCACACACATTGTTGTAGCCAGGATTTTATTCACAATAGCCAGTACGGTGTGTGTATGGAATTGCTTTAGTGAAAGTTTTATAGCCCCGAGCAAACCCCTTAGCATGGCCCAAGGGGGGTTATGTGTAGTGTCTTCTGCTGGACCTAGAATGAGTACTTCCTCTGTTCAATTAGACTTACTGGCCTAAATGGTGATAGTGGTGTATGGCTCACATGGGAAGGGTGCATGTATAAATACACAAATACTGACAATGCACCAAAAAGAATACACGATTTTTCATGGATGACCCAGTTGGATTCACGCGCACGCATCTGTCGATTTTTCTGTTTCTTAGCCCGAACAACACAGGCTACATCTTCAAGAATGCAATACACAGTGGATCGCTATGAGAGGGGCGAAGGCAAGGAAATTGAAGCCATTAGAAAGCCTTATTACTTTTTTATCAGAAACTGGAGAATAGGCTTGTAGAAATGCGAGAAGGAAAGAATGCGCGCAAAGTAAAGGTATAAGGGTATAGAGCGGGGGGATTGTGATACGGGCCAATAGAAGTGGGATAATAGAGCCAGAGGAGAGCAAGTTGCTGACGAAAAGAGAAAATTAAATGAGAAAGAGGCTCGCAGGGAATAATCAAATTCTGTTCCATGTTGGGGTGCCGCTTGAGCCGCGCGGGGGCCAGTTGCTTAAAAAGTCAAGCACTTGGCAAGAAACTGTGTCCTCCGTACGTCTAATGGTCCGGCTCAGGAACTCGGTGTGTATGTGTGTGTTACTCTACTTACCTTTTAGACTGGAAAGCCTCGCGGATTGCTAATATTGATAAATGAGGGTGCAGTGGATGACTCATGGGACGAAGGGTCGATGCCGGGACGGTTGGAGTGTGTCCTTTGTGTGTGGTTGTATGCGTATTGTATTAAAATTCTGGGCTATTTTTGGGCCTGCTATTCAGACCAGAAATCTATCCGCCAAATCTGTCTTTACTGAAAAAGTAGTTGATGTAATGGAAAGACTGTTAAAGTGGATTAGGATGCCTTAAGTATCTTAGTTATGGGATCTAAAATGAGGTTGTAAAATGATGTGCAAATCTCAATAGATCTAATCCTATATACTATTTTAAACAGGACAATTAATTGATACGGCCCATATTCTCTTAGTTTGTTGATTTACACTTTAAAAACTGTATTTTCTTCACACTTTGAGAAACAAACAACAAAATTCAATCAAACAAAGCCACCCCATGTAGGAATGTTTTTGGCTGAGTACATCTTCAATTGATTGCTTGAACGACAAAGGCAAAGCCTGGAGATCTATTGTTTAGTAACATTAATTATTCTGGCTCACACTCACACAAACTCTAACCTTGGTGAGCTCACACAAGGACCTTGTTTTATTTCTTCTACAATATTCACCTCTTTTAGTAGCACTGTCTGATGAAATATTCTATTTGCCTTTCCACATCTGCTCTACCAAATGAATCTTGTTAACTGGTGTCAATTCATGGGCAGAAGACATAATAATTGACTTCCTTCTTTTAGACACATCAGTATTTCTAGTTAGCGTCCAAGGCTATGTTGTACTTCAGAATGTCAAGGGAGAAAAACAAAGGAACTGCATTGACTACGTGGAAAGGGTCCATATTCAGCTCGCCTAAGCTCGAACCATCATAAACAAAGTGTCTCTCAATTCACTCGCACGCTACACAAGCTTGAGGGGATGCATCATGTTCAAATGAGGAGACATCTCATAGGAAAGGAGAGGGGTGGGCTTGAATGCTAATTGTCTGGTGTTTGCTAGCGAGAGCAATAAGTAATTAAATCAGCCCGCAGACATGCATTGGTACACCTGAACCAAAAGAAAAGAAAATGCTGTCCGTTTTGCATTATGTTATCTCCAGTAAAAAGGTCTTTGAACATAAAGGCTTTGGTTCATGACACATTAATAACATTATAGCTAGTTTCTGGCAAGTAGGTGTAACTTAGACCATTGCAGACTCACTTCATTTATCCAGGCTTGAGAATGGTACAAAGCATGTCAACTTCTAGAAACTAAAGCTATGGTATACTACTTACAATGCTCTTGGGGCACAGTAGTTGAATGGTTAATGCCCCTGTCTCTCACCAAGAAGTTTGGCCCCCTATCTGGGGGTGGTGTCTGCATTAGCGATAACGAAAAAATGTGGGAAAGGTTGTCTATCTGTGCAGGTCTCTGTGTCAGCCTTGCGACTAATTAATGCATCAGTTTTATATAGCGCTTTTATCAAGACTCAAAGTCGCTTTACAATTATATTATTAATTCGCTCCTCAGTCACACCCGGTGGTGGCAAGCTATTTGTGTAGCCACAGCTGCCCTGGGGCACACTGACAGAGGCATGGCTGCCGTACTGTGACCACCACCAAACACCAATCATCAAACCACATTCATTCATGGGCAATGTGGCCACCGTCCAAGGTGTATCCTCACCTAAAGCCCATAGTTGCTGGGTCAGGCTCCCCATCACCTGTCATCCCTAACAGGTAGAAGAAGATAAATAGCCTTCATTTCTAGCTCAAGTGCCTTATTATCATCATGCAGTATGTGGGCCAGTATTTTGCATTCCGATAGCTCCGGTGAAGAGATGCAAGAAAAGGCAAAAAAAGCTTCTTCACAGTTCACTGGATCATAACACTGTAATGACACTATAACCTGTGTGTGCATTAGATGTGACTTAAAAACCATTGCAGATGCCGACAGAGTCCAATGGTTAAGTGCCTCTAATAAAGGCCGGGTGAGTGTGAGCAGCAGAGTCCATTTACAGCAGAAAAAATCCCATTGAAGACAGGCTTTCTGCTTCCTCTAAATAGAAACAGTATTGTAGTCAGTAAATATACCTTAGCAGCATTTTACTGTGGACAAATAGGTATTTATATTTATTTATCAAGATAAATAAATAGCGCATAATAATAATTCATTGTAAATTAATATTATAATATAAAATTCATAATTATTTTTTATTACATTATTATTATTATAATTATTATTATTACAATATTTAAAGATTGTCAACTATGGCAGGTTTTGTTTTGTTGTATTGTCAAAACCAGCAATTGTATCTTCTTGATATAATGGATTTCAAATTCGAATCAGCTGTGGTTGGTTTGTTTAATCCTCTCCAAACATGACGTGGATGCCACCAGTTCCAAACTCTAACTGCATTTATTGGATTACGTATGCTATTAATATAATACAATATCCAATGTAATATCCTGGCACACACACATTGCGGATGCCCTCAGGTGGAACAGTCACATTAACAAACTGGGATAAAAGGCTAAATGAAAACACAGATGAAAATGCCTGCGGGAGATATGCCCCTGTCTAGTCATGTGTCTAATCAAGGTCTACTTTCAGAACCACCAAGCTGTCACATCAAAGTTTTATATCCTGGATTACAGCTCAAACTGAATTACTATGATGACTCAGGTGGATAACTTCCGATATTCCTTTTGGGTAATTGATATAAGAGATCAAGAGCAGTGTCATATAAATAGGACGAGTTGGATTTACCTGCGAGCTATTACCCTCCATATCATCCTGCTCTCTGAATTTAATTTATTTAATCATAACCCATCATCTGCGGAGGTAAATAGGACTCCTTCAGGCTGGGTATTTGCATTGCAGCAATCTGTGTGTGTCTAATCTTACCTCTTGGTGATTCTTGGATGAACTTCTACCCCACCACCAGGGGCACTGTTAGGCCTATTTTAGGGAAAATACAGCCCCAACTCGATGAAGCTCATTTATGACCTGCATTTTTAGCTTAAGTGTCTTATTATCATGATATTATTGGCTACTTTATTGAATTGCTGTTTTGGGTGGCAGCGGTGCAGAGGGTCGCCGGTTCGAGTCCCCATCCGAGCCTGTCCCTGGGCAAGACACTTAACCTGCATTGCCTATGAATGAATGTAATTGGTGTTCGGTGGTGGTTGGAATGGCTGTAGGCGCAAACTGGCAGCCATGCTACCGTCAGTGTGTGGCTGTGGAGTGAATGAATAATGGACACCAAATGTAAGCACTTGCAGAAAGGCTTGGGCATTGTAAAGCAAAATATAAATTCAATCCATTAATAGTATGTTTCTTCTACAGAGCTCCCCCTACAGTTTTGGAGAAAAACATTGTTGTAATACACATGCAAAGAATATAAGGATTATCATAATGATACTTTAACCTCAAAAACATTAAAGCATTTTGTCTTTCATTTGATCTGACCCGAGACTTCCAGGAACAGAGACAGCAGTGCACTTATTCTTCCAAGTCAGTTTTTTTTTTTTCATGGGGGAGGTGAAGGAAGCTTCCTTCACCCTATATACCCTAATTTAGTCATTACATTGACTCCAAAGCAGTTGAATTGTAATCAAAAGTTTCATCATTGCCTTTTAACTGGTGCCAATACATGCATGCTGAATGGGGCAGTTCAATATTACCTATTAACCAGCCAATCAGTAGATCACAGGATTGACAGAGCAGACCAGAACTATATTAAGAAGGACTTGAACAAGAGGTTATTTAGTTTTCATTACAATTGTGCTCTTGCTGTCTATCTCCATTTCACATATCCCCGAGCGCCTCAGGATTTAGCTTGTGTTACGGCCTTTACTCAAACCCTTCTTCGCTGTTAATCTTTACAAGGAGCAAGGTTATAAAGCTCCTCAAGCCAAGCAATCAGATGAGTACAAAATAAATGGTGTGTGTGTATTACTAACCAAACTTTTACATCATAAGCCACCTCCAGGTTTATAGAATTATTGTTTTCTTTGTGCATTTTAGTGTTCATATTCTGTCAATTGTGTGATATATTCCTCACTCACTGGTCACTATATTACGCCGATCTCGTACCTAATAAAGTGGCACCTCCTCCATGCTACATGAGACATACAGCCTTCGATCGGACCTCAGTGAAAGCATATGTTGATGTGGAGTTAACTGGTTACCGCAGGCTATAACAACGTGAGTGATACATTGGGAATGTTTTGAGAAAATGCTTGTCGGATTAAAAAGCTCCCATGTGGCCCCCGGTCCTCGTTTTGCCCAGCCCTGCCCTAACCTCTGGGATCCACAAGGTATTTTCACCCACAGAAATGCCACTCACTGGATATTGCATTCTTTTTCAAACTATTCTCTGTAAGCCTTAGAGATGGTTGTATGTGGAAATGTCAATAGATCCCCTTGAACATTTGTGGATGACTTCATCTATTGGCTTGACGCTATGAAGAGGCGGATTCGCTATTTGAGCTACCTAATAAAGTGGCCAGTAAGAGTATTATAATCTAATTCTGTTGGAAAATGCAAACATTTCTTGCCTTTTCTTTGGCTGTGGTTCAGTTCCAACAGCAATTTCCATCAACATAACTACATTACATATGGTCCCTGGAAACTTCAGGATTCAGCGAAAGCCTCCTATTTGTGTAAAATACAGTATATCTTTCCAAAAACCCTGCGGGACGTTCCCATCTTGGGCAGTAGTCTATTTCTTTGTGCTTTTTCTGGGCGTAAAGGCTCTAATTGATGGAACCACCCGCAGCCCTGTTCCCTACAAGCCAAAACCAGGAGGCGATTGTGGCAATATGGAGGCCCTTCTTATGGACTGCTCTTTCAAGGCTTAGTGTGTGTGAAATAAATGATATATATGGATCAAATGGAAAGACGTACGATCTGCCTTAGCTGTATACCCCAATCCAAGATGGTGGCGGCTGATTTAGAATGTATTGGATTTTTCTTGTAGTTTTCAGAAGCATATTGGCTTTGTGTTATCTTATCTTATCCGAAGCTGGACCTGTTTGATTTTTTGGTAAAGTTCAGGAAAGAAAGATGAAAGGAAAGCTGACAGTATAGTGCAAGTCTCCTGTTATCTGTGGCCATGCTGAGAAAGCCTCTGACAATACTGATGAAGTGACTCGTAGTTAAAGCTGCACTACCTGATTTATTTTCCATTGTTTTTTTACAAACATAATGATTAAGTCAGAAGTTCAGCATAACAGAAGTCATCTGAGAAAAAATGAGACTTTGAGGTCACCCGTGGGCTGTGTTAGAACGGGTTTTGTTTTACAGCGAGGGAAGGAACTGTTTAACCAATCACACGCTTTCACAGGACAGGAGGGCTCTGATTGGTTGAAACATTGTTTATTCATCAAGAATCTATCTATCTGGAATAATGTGAGGGAGCTATTTTGATAACTCCAGATCTCTGCTATGCTATTGTCATACTTCCTGGCCTGTGTGAGACCGTGATAGAGGGTCGTGAAGGAGAGGAATTGGGAAACTTTGATTTTCATCACATTTACAGTCACAAAATCAGGTAGTGCAGGATTAAGAGAAGTCTACAAACTATAAGGGCACATATTTGTACATATTTATATAAATATTCCATTAGCACATTACAAAAGAGTGGCAGAATGGTTAATGCTTAAACAGTCTCATTCAATTCTAACCAATCAATTTACAGGACGTACCCTGCCTCAGGCCAGGCTCCAGGCACATACAGTATTTTATCATGTAAGTCCTTTGTTGACACGGGAAGTTTGTACGGTCAATGCACATGGAAGAAATATGGAGAAAATGGTGCATAATAAATGTAGCAAGATGGACATTGTATTGTTCTGCTCTGGATGCCTGTAATAGAGTACAGAATAATGGCGTAAATGGTCTAAAAATGGTGTACACAAGACATACAATTTACCGTTCTGGTCAAAAAAGTCAAAAGTCACTCCGCTACACGTCCCTACGATGCATTGAGTAACAGCAAATCCCAGTGAGAAAGGGATTAAAAAGAATGTGTGCTGTTTCTGATGCCTTCTTAGTCTGGCTTTGAGCTGGGCCTGTGGACAGTGTCGAGTCAAGGGGTAGGAGGAGGGGGGCATCCCGCTTTGTCGGAGCGAAACACACCAAAATCGGCCTCTAAGTCTTGCCAGCAGTCCCCCCAAAAAGAAACGTGGGCTTACACCGTCCGCTGAGGACTCGAGCAGTAATTGTTCATTTCTTCTCCCCATTCTCTTTTAAGTCCGTTGCGGTTTTCTCATTAGCCGTGATGCCCTTGTTTAATTATTAAGACTCAAACAATGTGAATAATTTGTCAAAGAACTTACTGATAGATTTGCTCCGTCTTTGTCTTTTTTAATACCCGATCCGGAGAGCTGTTCCTGTCTCGGTCCAATCGCATTTGTATTTATGGCTTTTTCCCTTGATGGGCATGTCCTTGGCTGGGCTCCAATTGCCTGACCACAATGGGGCTAGTTGGACAGAGGGATATAAGAGGGTCTAGGGAAAAGATGACATAAAATTGAACGTTTGTGGTTGGACTAGTGGGGTTTGTAATGTCTATAATATGTTCTCTATACCACATGTATATGCCGCTTAGCTTGGTTTTTCTTTTGCTCCCTGCTTTTAAAATATAAAAATAGCATGTTTTCAGTTCTTGAGAAGGTTAGTGCCTCATCATACACCATCATATACAGGTGTGAATGAAACCAAATACAACTGTGGAGTTTTTTAATAAAGAAACTACATTTTATCATGGTAAAGAAACTACATTTTAACATGGTAAAAAGATTGCATAATAGACACCCCCTTTAAGTTTTTGGTTTCCTGCACGTTTCACACTATTTTGGTTCATGTAGTGGCAGGAAAAACCCATTGGCACTGAGCAACGTGGAGTCTGTCATATCTCGAGTAAATCTGAAAAGGCTTGTTTAATTTTATGAGTAATGTTTATGTTTGCAAACTGTAAAACCTATTATTGGTGCTGCTCCAAGCAATGTCAAAACTGAAACGGCTAGACTACGATGCAATGCAATCTGTCAATCAAAGCATAAAAGGCTTGTTGAGTCTTTTTCAACATGCACATAATGCTATCCACAATTCGAAAAACATAAAGACAATGGTGTTCTTCAATGTCTGTGGTTCAACTGACCCTCATCAGTACCCATAATTTAGTGCCACTGCTCCTGCCTGCTACTCCAAACTGGGGGTGTCCTGACAACTTTGGGAAATTGTTTACTCCCATATAACACGCATAGTATTCTATAGAGCTGGTTTAGTTTTGCCATGTTGAACCTTGATGAACTGCAGTGTGTTCAAAGGTGTTTTTTTGAAGTGAAAAGGTCAGAACTAAACCTGGAAAACCATACAGTTTGTATAAAGTAATTCATCTCCATTGTGTAGCTGTGACCGTTTTCAAACCATGTCACCCTTGCGGTCACCTTGGTCTGTTTTTCCTGTAAATGTTGGGAAGAAGAAATTACAGTTTTATTTAGCTGAACACTATTTGCGATTTCTTTCAAAAGCCTGGACCTTGCAAAGACCTTAAAAGCAAGCAGCCCCTTCTTAGCTTAGCTTCATTCCTGGGCGAACCGCATTCTCGTCGACATCATAGCCACAGTCTATAAAAGGGAGCAGAAAAACTGAGTCAGCCCGGGGTTTAGATAAACAGTGAAACAATAGCTTGGCCTAGAAAGTTGTCATTGGAGATAAACATAGAGGGAGAGTGAGATATGGTGCGCCCCAGCAGGCCCGTGTATCACTGTGTACTGAGTGTGTGTTTGTGTGTGTGTGTGTGTGTGAGAGAGACAGTGCTGTGGGGTTAAAGGGATGGGCGATGGTCTGTGGTTTAGACAAGGACTACATCTGGAAATACTCTGTTATGGTTTGTGTTCGTGAGGTGGAGGTTGTCTAAATACTCAGAAGACATTACAAAAGCCACAATGACAAACCAAGACCCTCATCAGACTCGGACTTTTAAAGCTGCACGACATGATTTTTTTCACCCTTGTAATACTGCAAAGAAAAATGCAGTCAAGTGCGGAAGAACAGAAGTCATCTTAGAAAACAATGAGATGTTTAGTGTGAGATCCTCCGAGGGCTGTACTCTAAGGGATGTACCTGCTTCACCAATCTCACAGGACAGGCGCGCTTCATTACCTATTCAGAATCTATCAGAAATAATGTGAAGGGATTTTTCAAAATAAAATGTTTGTCTTATTCACTGCTATTTTTTTCTTTTAAAAAGCCAACTCCCGACCACTGCTCATTTTTTCTCATTCCTTCTGGTTTGTAAACACATACAAGCCAGTGTGTAATTATACATGTGTGAGACAGTGGGAGGTGTTTGGAAAGAATGCTGACCTCAATTGCCTATTTACGTTTTAAGATCGCCTTATACTCCAAGCTATGAGTTTAGCACATTCTCTGTATTATTGGTAGCCATATAATTCAATGCT
This sequence comes from Philypnodon macrostomus, assembly GCA_036025475.1. Lineage (NCBI taxonomy): Eukaryota > Metazoa > Chordata > Actinopteri > Gobiiformes > Eleotridae > Philypnodon > Philypnodon macrostomus. Next base: position 14,308 of record JAVQKC010171168.1, read on the forward strand.
GACAAGTGATATGGACTAACTACAGGGACCATTCCGACGCTGCCAAGTAGAGATATTAAGGTTAATTTGAGTAATGAATAATTGGATGCATGTCAAGTCTGTTGAAGCAAATTAGACTTTACTTTCCTTAGTGACTATTTTCTCCAAACACTACTTGGCAGGGATGCATTTAGGCACTTAGATACATCAGCAAAAAGTAGCAGTTCCATTGGATCTAATTCAGTTTCTTGCTATGATAAACATACGAAGTAGTTAGATGTAATTGACTTGACAAAAGCGTTTTTATCCGACCAAAAGCCAGTGCACATTTGCATTTAAAGTGGTGAAATAGCGTGGGTTTATGTGGCTGCATTCAAATACAAGTGTAAATAGTCCAGCATGCTATAGTGGTCCACAGGTTGAAATGCAATGTCTGAAAACCCTACACAGAGCTATTTCACTTTCGTCGTCTGGCTGACTACTACTGGCTGACAAACTGCATGTAACTCTGCCACTGAAAGGAGTCAAGGGATATACACACACAAGACAATGGAAAAGGGCGAACAGGGAGGGGCCGCTGTGGGTCAAGTGGAAGTTGATGAGATGTTGAGAGAGTTGAGAGTGCTTAAAGAGCTGGAGGGCAGTTTTTAGTGAAGTGTGCTGTATTTGTATAATTACCATGTCTATGTCTATTTTTATGCTAAATGAAGAACTGTCTAAGTGGTTTGGCCACGGTGAGGTCAAGGACACAAAATGGCGGCCATAAAAAATGCTATTCTGTATGTTTAATAGAAGCTGTTATATTAGTAAGAATGAATAGATAGGTCTATACAGTATTCACAGAGCAGCGTCCCTGTAGGTAAATGTCTTGTAGAAGCCAGAGGTCAGAGACTGGTTTGAGATACTAGAAACTGAGATAAACACTTGTTACATCAAAGTATGAAGAAGAACCAAATGACCAAGATTAGAAAACAGAAAATAGGGGGGCTACAACCACTAAACACCACACTGGGGGCCACTTTATTGGGTACAAGGGACCAGCAAGCTACCATTAAAGTGGCCAGTGAGTATATCGTTAGTCAATCTATACATTTAATTCAACAGCAAATGGATGAAGCTGCTTAGAGGACACTATTTGTTAGTCAAATGGCCCAGTTAGCTTGAGAGAAATATGGGCAAGAAATATGCACAGCCATGTAGTTAATTAAATCTTCATGAATGTGCTTTCGTCTCATTGAAATTCTTTAAAGCAATCAAAAACCTCTTTATAGTTTAAAGGCATCCCCAAAAACTAGCCCAAGCGAGGAATTGTACTTTTGATGTTTTGACTAAAACATGCATTAAGTCGGCTTTGCTCTTGGTAAATATTGTATATTTTAATAAGAACTTACAAGATTGTGAGAAGTGGAAAGTGTCCTCTTAAATAGCATCCAGTCTAGTGGTTGGATGCTAGAAAAATGTTAATACTGTTTTGGTGTTTTGGACTTCTGAGGCTTCTGTACTTTAGGTTTGATGTTTAGAGGTTTAGGTTTTAGTGTATACTCTCATTGTAAACACTTAACCCACATTGCCAATGAATGTGGTTGGTGTTTGGTGGCGGTCGGAGTAGGCGCAAACTGGCAGCCACGCCTCTGTCAGTGTGCCCCAGGGCAGCTGTGGCTACACAAGTAGTTTACCACCATCAATGGGTGTGACTGAGGAGTGAATGAATATGTCTTTTAGTCTTGAGGGTTACATTTTTAACCAGTTCTTATTGTATTTCTGAGATTTTCAATTTCTAATGTTGACATCTTGAGCCTGTTGTAGTTTAGACTTTGACTCTTGATACAAAAATAAAGAACCAAATTGTAAACACGGAGCTAAAGTAACGAGAAAAACTACGCCACTTGTAAGTCAAGGTAAATTGCAAATGTTATTGAAAGACTTTGAGTTTACAGGAGATTTTAAATGCACATTGAAACAACATATGATATTCGTTCTTATCATTTCTTCAGCATCCCTCAGAGTTCAGTAAATGCATTGTACTTGAGCGGATTAGGGACGCGGATGCTAAGTGTACATGCTGCTATGTGGCTATAATAACTTTTCTGACAGTAATAGCCGGTATCGTTGCCTGCACACGGGGCTAAATCTGAGGCTTAAGCCAACACAAAGGCAAAGCTAAACCGTCACCCTTCAGGGGCTTACACAAAACACACTCTCAAGCCTATGGACCTCTCCTATCCACACTCAGTCAGCCGGCAACTCTACACTCCATTAAATTGGTATTAATGCTTCTTTTTCCCCATACGCTTCACCTGGCCAATTAAAATTCTCCTCAGCGTCTCATCCTCCACTTTGGCTGTAGACTGCAACTTGTCAGTTTTGTGAGTTATCTCTCTAGGTGAAAGGCATATGCTGATAGGTCTAAAGCATAGAGCAAAGCACCCAGTTTAATTTGACCAAGATGAATTCTGTTAAACAATTGACTGTGATAGGTGTGACAGTGGGCAGCATGTGTGTTTGGTCATTAAGGACATTAGCGTGACGGGGTCATTAAGAATTCTTAAATTGGTCAAATTGATTCATGATTAGCCCTGTGAAGGTGGATTGCTGCTGTGTGTTTGATGAATTGTAGTACTGTTGTGGAAAAAAAAAAAAATAATTCAATGTAAAATTAACCCAGACCATTTTCATCTGGAATGGCTCCTGTTGAAAATGATTGACATGATTGTGTGGCATCAGTTTAAATCAACCATAGCAAAGACAATAAAGTTTTGACCTGTCCAAACTACTTGGGGCCTGAGTCGGGTGTACAATGGTCTTTACAGGGCCAAAAAGAATCATTCTTTGCACTTTTTCACCATAGATAAGATTAATTTGACCAAGTGAGGGTTTTTTTTTTTGGTTGGTTAGCTCAGGGATCAGTTATCTTGTTGAGAGGGTGTAGTGCTTTTTGTTGTAGCCCACTGAAAAGTAAGAACTAAAATAGGTGAAGTGCCAAGGTAGGTATTTATCAGAGGTGGGTAATACTTGGTTACATTTACTCAGTTACTTTATTTACTTGAGTAACTTTTTAAATACTTTGTACTCCATAGAGTAGCTTTACTGCACAATACTTTTTACTTTTACTTCAGTATTAATATTTTGAAGTAACTGTACTCTTACTTGAGTAAAATGTTGGAACTCTAGAAAAAGTAAGAGTACTTTTACCACCTCTGTGTGTCATGTAAGAACAGCTTTATGTGAAAATGTGATGATGTGGAAATTCTGTTCTTTATGCCTTAATTTAAAAAAAATATAGTATTTATGTTTTTAGTTTATTTTTTGAAAATATCTAAATCTGTTTATTATCTTTAAAAAAAAATAGGCCCGATTATAACAAAATTAGCCACAGCGGTGGTGCAGTGGGTAGATGCTCGCCCTTCAACCGGAGGGTTGGTGGTTTGAGTCCCCGCCCGTGCACACGCTGTCAGGCCCTCCCGTGGACCCACCACCCGCGGGAGGTACCATGGTGCAATGTGGATCAGGCAGTGGTCGAAGGTGGGAGTTCCCTGCTTAGACTGCTGCCTCCGCGACCCGGTTTC
>JAVQKC010171180.1:0-17648 GCA_036025475.1 Philypnodon macrostomus
TGCAATTGTAAAGTGTCTTTGGGTGTCCTGAAAAGCTCAGTACTATGTTTTGTTTTTATTATTATTATTATTATTATTATTATTATTATTATTATTATTATTATTATTATATGAAATGAAATGGGGTCTGGAAGTCAACAAAGAAAAAGGTGTAATGTTCATTCAGCAGATACATAAATGAGAAATATGGCTGAGAAGAATATAGTTTGGTTTCGTCAACTACAATGTAAGGATCCATAGAATGTGTGGAACCAAATAAACATAAAACATCTACAACAGGTTGTCCTAACAAGTTTCTGTCTTAAAGTCAAGCTCATGTTGATGGCAGCCAGTTAAACAAGTTTCTTTACAAAAACCAGGCCATAACTAGCTCTTGACATGGTAAAACTATTGTTCGAAAAAGCTTCTCCCTTGTCTTCCTCTCTGCTTCAGTTCCTCTAACAATAGATGTATATTACAAAGGCTAATCTCTAGATGAGGCTAGTTTGTATGTACATGTAAAGAAATAAACATGCAGTAAAAGAAAACTATAGTTATAGTTTGTCCATATCCTTTCACAAAGAATACACATCAGATGTTTTCAAAGCCTTTTCCACATTTAGTCAGATGAACGTTAAGACCAGTATGCAAAACATTACTTTGAGTGCAGGTACAGACAAGAGTACGCTGACAAAGAGTTATTGTGAAAACTGCTTACCATTGATACAAATCAATCTTCCCCTTATGTTTTTATAGTGTTCTTCCCCATCCAAGTTCTCTTTCAAAAGTCACTTACCCACATGGTGCAGCAGCCTTTTTGGTAAAAACACCACTCCTTGCTCGATTCTGTCTATTCTTCTTCGTCAATGCACTGTTCTTCTTGTTTTAGTAACAAAACCTGTCCGCATTTGTTTCAATTTGTCCCCAAAATGAACATCAATGAACACACCCCGCCTGCTTCATTCAACCATTAGTGCTGTGTCACCTAGTCTCGCACATTTAGCTAGCCCTGACTGACTTTTACTGACAAAACAAAACAAAAGTATTCCAGGTAACTTGACACCCTAAGGTCCTCCCTCTCTAACCTGTGCAGCCGCTTCACTTTAACTCCACCCTTCCATTCACCTTTAGTTTCTGGATTTAACATAAGATGAATTTTATTATAGACTCTATTATAGACTCCTAACCACTTTCACTTTCAAATGTGTTTTCAACGTCCAGCCACAGTGGACATAAACAGACACAAATGTATGCAAAAAGATACTCTGTAGCCTGGCAGCATAGTTTTTCAAAAGCTTCACCATCGTCTTCTCATAATTAATTTTTGCCCTGAGGCTGAGGTGTGTTTGACAAATACAGAGTCAGATGGTTTCAATACGGAGTTACCAGTTGACATCAAGTCATGACTCATGCTATCTAAAGTTGTCAAGGCACAGTCTAACAAACAAACTGTGAACTCTTGAAGGATCATAGTGTTTGTTTAATGGGAGTCACGTGGAGTCTATAAACCTTAATTTGACTGTAGTACACCATGCATAAATGTTTCACCTCAAAGTCACGGTAGCAGTAGCCCTTTTCCCGAGGGCTAAATGACTCTTTTCATTGACCACACAGGTCAACAGGTCAACGTTTCTTAAAATTAACCAAGCGTTTATGTCACGGGAGACTGGACGTGGACAGCATATTCCTGTGTGGTGGGAAAAAATTGATAAATGTTCAAGATCGGTTAAAGAAAGTGGTATTTGTTGAGAAGAGTTGTTTCTGTCAGCGGATAAAATATTGAATGCAGTAAACAATGTACATTAGTCAACTGTAAAAAAACTAAACTAAAACAAACACTTGATATTCTCACAAATACAATAAAATAGATGCACATTGATATTTTTAATTAATATACATGAGACATTTGACAAAGAGACTAAATCACTAAACTGCTTTATATCCTTGTTATTTATTAACACATAGTTACATATTAACAACCAGACCTGAGGTATGGCTTTGATTTGGACATTTTAAAAAGTACTATAAGTAATTCCCAATGTTTCCATATTATTTTATATATTATCTATATTCACACTTCATTGAACCTCATTTGTAAAATTGACTTTTTGACCGATTGATATGAAATACAGATAAACTATGCATATCCCGGAATTGATAAAATAATCTAAAATGTAATCTAATCAATCCACCTCCACGTAATACAAACTAAACTAAAGCATTTCTAACTTTTTATTTTTTTATAGTTTTACTGTTATGATTATGTTATTGAGGAAGTAAATTTAAATGTTGATAAAGACAGGTAATACAGACAGGTAAGTTTTGTTACTGACAAATATATTATATAATATAAAAGATCCTGTAGCGTACTTCAAAGTTTAAAGTTGTAGATTTCATTCTCACATAAGCATATAAATAAAACACATATAGGACATTGCATTAAACTGTATAAAAAACTAAACTTACCTAAATACGTCCTTTAAATGATTGTTGTCTTCATTTGTGTTCCAATGGCTCACTTTCTCATAGAGTCTGTATATTTTGATGGCAGTATAACATCATCTAGGGACAATGTCTGAGCATCTTGTTTTAAAAGCTGTCGTTACCCATCTGTTTTATTGCCAGTGGGTAACACCCTCTACGCTGGCCTCATCCCACCTCTCGGGCTCCACTTACAGTTACACTTAGCACATTAAGTTGATCAAAAAGCGTTGGCACAACCTCAAAAATCCCTCACGCCCCCTTCTCCGCACATTTTCCAGGCATTTCTTCTTTTGTCCATGCAGGTGTAGTTGTAATGAAACGTGATAGCTCTTTTGAGTCGAGGAAGGAAAGAAGGAACTCTGGCCCAGGGATTTACTAGAAATGTGACAGGTTAATATTTAAGCTTCTTGAATGTTGACTGTGCCATTGTATTGTCAGGTCTTTTAACTGAAGACTTTTGAAGTGTAGTTTAGTTACGTGTTTAAGTTTTAGATATTGTACATTTTTGGTTAAATACATAAATGATACATTTTGGAGAGGGACAGTGAGGATTTATTATGGACTTGTTTGGGAAATTTAGAGCCATTGTGATTAACTTTACAAACTCTGTAACAGTCATTTTTAGTTCAGTGAATATGCCCAGTGTAATGAATGCTATTATTAAGGCATTTGTATTTTTTACTTATTATTTCATTTGTTTCATTTATTTCATTCATTTCATTCATTTAAAATTAAAATAACAAGCAGAAGTGTCTACATGACAGCACAAAACTTGAATGAAAAGGAGCAGAGAGAAGAATATATCTTATATTTTTTTGACTTATTGACTGTGTGACAGCATATCTTTTCCCATACCTGCAATATAGTGGGCCATTTTGACTTTTTCTCAGGCAGATTAGTATCCATTGGAAACACATTTATTGAGATTTTAATGTGTATTGGTTTATGGTGTAAAAAAAAAAGAATAATATACAATATATCGTGGTCAAATGGCAAACAATCCTAACCCAATGTGAAATAAAAATTGTCAAAATAAAATAATTCAAGAGGACCCTGGTGAACGGGATTTTGCATAATTTAGTGAAGCTCAATTTTTCCCTTGATTACCAAACAAAATATATATTAAAAAAAATCAGTATTCAGTATAAACCTGCCATCCATCCTAGGATTATGCTTTTGTAGATGGTGTGTATAGTGTTTTCAGGGCAACATTTAGTATATATTCAGATATAACACACTATAATAGGCAAAAGACATCTCTACTTTCAGCCGCCCACTACACCTGACTGACACTGGACTTACAAGACGGAAGGATGATGCTGTGAAAAGTGGAATATGCTGCAGGTGTCGTTCCCATAAAGTCATTCAAACTGATGATATCACTTTACATACGGCACTGCTGATAGTTATAACCTTATCGCTGCTCAGAGGATCTGTGACACTTCCTCGCCTGGATCTGCGGTTTGGCCTGATGTTACATCTTTTGTTAAATGTATTGTCTTTTACCAAAAAAGAAAAAAAATATAATTTTCTCTGCCCACAGCCCACAGACTATGACGACTATATGAGTCAAGATTACACAGGAATAACGTGCTTGCTTTTAGTGATGTTAGTAGTTTTAATCATTTAACATCTGTGACTTAATTGTTGCTATCTGTGATGTATCAAGCGCCAAGGCAGCAGTCATCCTTGTTTTGAGTTGTTTTTGCTTTTCTGGACATTGTTCATTTTAGAGGTTTATTTTAAATTAGATGAACTTTTGTCTGTAGTGGTGTAACATCTTTAGCCGCCATGTTCCTTTATTTCACCAAGATAAGATCATAATCTGTAGCAGTAAACAGGATTCTTGTGGGTAATTTTTGCGGTTTGACATGCGATGTAAAAATGTGAATCACTCGTGCAGCTCAAAAAGGAATCTCATCACCGCTCATCACAAATAAGAGTATGTTCCACTCTGGGTTTTCACTGCTGTTTCACTTCAAAGAAATCATTTTGACATCATAGCTATTTATTTGTATTGGGTTATTTGTAAACAAACATTGTATTAGTTGCTTTTTCTCTCTTCTTTGAAATGTAAAAGTTTATACAGAGGGCAGTGAGTTACAGTTCTTAATGTTTGGTTCGTCCGCTGTATGTATTCATGATTTAATCACAGTGTTGAGTGCTAAACCCAAAAGATCAGTCAGAATTGACAGGGTTGCACATCTAAACGTTACAAAAATGCATTTTTTCTCCTGTTATGGGTCGTGGGTGGCCTTTGACAGTGGCCAATAAGGCTGAGCTGACAAATGACACATTGATTCATTCCAGATAACCTTAAGAGAGTCCACAGTGACACAAGGGAGGACCTGCTGACTTCTCATTTTGTTGAGAAGCAGGCAGACTTGAGTCTTTTGAGTCTTGAATCATAGAGTACCATAAAGAGACTGAAAGATATGAGCAGCCTACAACTACCAATAAAATGGTGGCAAGAACCTATAGACTTTTGAGGTGTGGTCACTAAATAGTTATATCTTTAAAGCTAGTCTGGAGAGTTCCAAAAATAAGAGACTGTTAAAACCGTGCTGACCAATTGTCAGAAGGTCAAAGGTCAAACGGGCTACCACGCCACTCAATAACTCGACAACTATTGGTCAAAGTGGTATCCCACAAACTTTTGATTTGAGGCTGCTGTAGAGGCTAGCGGGGGGACAAAAGTAAAAATAATAATTATGACAGATCATAACTTTACATCATAGAACAAAAACTATTCTTCTATCTTTTTGGGAAACCAGACTATAACTTACTGTAACTGAATCAAGGTGTAATACCTGAGCTGTCCTTTAGGAGTCCTCGTGCACCTCCCGTCATAATGGAGTCACAGGATTATGGGAAGTCTGAGGGAACACAATAGGCCAGATTCTCTCAAGCCAAATTTGTCCCACTTTTTTCTGTTGGGAAAGCCACTCAAAAAATAGCATTTGTGTTGTCCCCAGTTCTCAGAGTTAACTGGCTGACGGAGAATGAAAGATCTTAACTAATGAAGGCAGGGCATAGGTGAAAAAAAGGTGATTGACCAGTTTGAAGGAATGTGTGGTATGGGGACATGGAGAGAAAGACGTCAGCACAGACACATAACAAACACCATTCGAATGTGTTTCTTTGCGTTAAATACAAAATTAAGAAGACTTCATTGAATTTAAACAGTTGAGTAAAGGACGTGGATCTGGATCAGAGCATTGGTCATCCTGGTGAACCATGGGAAATAATGGTGAGTGCCAACTTGTAAAATAGAACATAGCTTGTTCTTACAGTAATGCTAGGGCTGTTTATAGTCTGTAGTTTCACCATTCCTTTTTGAGCAGCCTGTTAGTGATAGTCTTTACTAGTCAACTAAACAAACTGTACTGTTTATTGACCGTGGTGTGATCTTCAGCATTAATGTTCAGATTAATGATCTTCTGCAGACCTTGGTTGTGATGAGTCCTGATTTTTGAATAATATTTTTTTCACTCACTCCACAAACTCTGGAGCTGAGCTGTGTTAAAATCCAATTATTTAATCATTTTCTTCTAAGTTTTGTCTGGTTTGTCAGAAGATGTAGGTGTATGTAATAAATTGACCAGTGAGTGTAAGAGTAGTCTATTAGTTACACTCCACTCATTTAAAGACATAACAGAGAGCAATTGCTTTTTCAATCTCATTTATTATTGCATCCATACACATAAATTATCATCAATCCATATATATTTCTTTATATAGCAAATCAGCAGAGGTGGGAAGAGTAGCCAATCAAGTAAGAGTACTGTTACTTCAAAATAATGTTACTCAAGTAAAAGTAAAAAGTACACATTCACATAATTACTGGAGTAAGAGTAGAAGAAAAAAAAGATAAACTAAAAACACAAATAATATTTTTAAAAATTAAGGCACAAGGAACAAAATTTCCACATCATCACATTTTTCACATAAAGCTGTTCTTACATGACACACAGAGGTGGGTAAAAGTACTCTTACTCTTTCTAGATTCCAAAGATTTTACTCAAGTAAGAGTACAGTTACTTCAAAATAATATTACTCAAGTAAAAGTCAAAAGTATTGTGCAGTAAAGCTACAATGTGAGTACAATGTATTTAAAAAGTTACTGAGTACTACCCAGCTCTGCAAATCAAACGCAATTAAATACAATACAGTGCAGTTTGTGGAAAAAGCCAAGAATAAATAGGTTTTGAGTTTGGCTTTGAACAGAGGCAGGTCAGTGATGGTACGTAACTCAGGGGAAAGAGAATTATGAATGATTTGGCCAATTATTTGTTGGTTCACTGCCCTCTGATTGCTACGTGGTTAAAAACCCCACACAGTTCAATACAAGTCATAGACAATAATGGTTTGGTGTTTGCAGGAAGCCACGTGAACGCCTCAGCGGTTGGTGTTGCAGTGGGTTTCGGCATCCTCATCATCCTCTTCACCATCGCCATCGTCCAGTTCTGTTGCAAATACAAGTGCAAAAAGTTCTGCAAGAACTGCTGTAAGAAAAAAGGTTTGTTCTTATACATGAATCAGAAGTGTCACATTTTTCTGGTGTGACAAAGTGAGTAATAATACATAAGAAAGAGCTGGTATTTAATAAAAGGTGTATCGTTTCTGCTCGTAGAACCGTCACTGAAAGACAAAGTATTAACGTAAGTTGATGTCCATTTTTACTCACTATTATCGCCACATAATGTTTAATATAAAGCACCTAATTGATTTGCCTGATCTCTTGCAGCAAAGTGGGCATTAAGAAGGCTCCCCCGCCCTTCTCTATCAGTAGCATTATGAAATAGCAAACAACCAGGTGGCCTTTAATGTGAAGACACCACAAAGAAGTCCCAACCGTTACCTGTTTTGCACTACTTTGTTTTTTCCTGTTTTTATGTTGCTGCTATGTTTATTGTAAATGAGAAAATGGCATCAACCATTTTGGATACTGCGTCTAAGACAATGTGGCCACAGAGTAGAGGAACACGTACTTGTTAATTGTATGTTCTGTTATGTTGATTGTATTTAAATATGGAATTAAACAGTTTATTTTACTTCCTTTCACAGAAAATCACAAGAACACTGTGAGAACGTATTTATACATACAGTAGCTGTATAAATGAACATACATCCTTCTCTATCATCAGCATTATGTAGACCATGCACCTAATAAAGTGATCAGGTGTGGTCTGCTGGTCTTTTCTCAAAACCCCATGTAGTATGGAATCCTTGTGTGGAAATTTAACTCTGGTGACATTACTTTTTTTGTTTTTATATTTGACTTGGGCTTTTTCAAACTGAGAGGAAGCTGTAAAGAGGAAGCGCTGTCTATCTGCATGAAACCAACACTTGGTTCTTGTTCAGTATTTGCATATGGGATTCCCATTGTACATAATGTTATGGGTAGTTTTCAGGGAGTTCCTTGTATGTGTCTGTGGGCTTCAGTTATAGAAAAGTACTCTCTGGTTCTGGTTGAATATTTTAATGTAACACATTTGCATATGTTAATATGTTGTATAAAGAAATGCTTTTCAAATAAAAGTTTCACAAACGAATGCGTCAGTCTTAAAGACAAGTCAAGTCATCTTGACGTATATCTGATATTCAGTCACTGTAGAAGGCAAGGAGCAATGTCAAAATGCCCAAATGCACCTAACTGTAAGACAGTTTCTTTGCATGTTCTTCCCACTGCAGTTTCACTTCCTGTGCTCTCAGTCGTAAATATACTCAAAGAAATGGTAACACATCACCAAACGTTATAAATAAAACATTTAAATAACAATACTCTTCATGACCCTATTGACCTCTGAGCATAAATACTACTCAACTAATTATACTCATTATATTAGGTTAGGTTACACTTTTTGTCCCCACAGGAATTTGTCCTCTGCATTTGACCCATCCCTCACAGAACACAGAAAGGCCCTCTGGGACTTGGACCCAGGACCTTCTTGCTGTGAGACAGTGCTAATCAATGCACCAATGTGGCGCCGATATAAAGTGCAGTTATACTAGTGTACCAATAGGGGACAGGCCGGAAAAGAAACCGCCATCGAACAGACTGTGGTCTAACCCCGGTTTCCTTACACCCTGCTGCACAATAAGATCCTTCTCGCCATGAGCAACAATGGAAAACATATGACTTTACTCGTCATCGAGATAGTGTCCACTGACCTCCACATACTCCCTGTATCATTGATCACTCTGCATCACACAGTGAGATTGTGACATCATTCATGTTAAAGTCCTGCCCCTCAACAAAAGGGAATGACAGAGCCGTCAGCATGGGAAACGTCTCCCCCAGTTTTACAAAAGTCACATTGGAAGGTGTTTCTAAGCTGTCCATTACCATGACCACGTCCATTTGATCATGAGTGGAATAACTTTTTTTCCTGTACGAGTCCACGATATTACAGTTTTGAAGTTTGTATGGTCCTTTGTAGTTGCCTTGATTGTGGCACCAAATACACTGACCCGCCCCAGAACAAGTACAAAAAAATGTGTTAGTTCTGTAGCCTGTGACCACACTGACCAGTTGTGTTTCTGGAGGTTTCTCTTTAAAAACATCTTGATTGTCACATACATCATTGTGCATAGATGAGAGATGCTGTCTGTGGTAACTATCTTCAGACTTGCTTGAACATCCACTGTCTTGCTCTTCCAGGCTCAGAGAAGAGGTGTCCGAGTGGCACCCAAGTCCCACTCCGCTGTCATCCATCTTCCTTTTACCGTAAGTGTTACTTCCCACATCATGAATTGGGTAATGGCCACAAATGCTTTCCTGTCCACCAATACTCCCGAAACCACTGTCCTCTTGTCTGTGGGTTGCATCAAGGGCGGACTTTGTGCTAACACTGCTGTCAGTGCTAGGCCTCCTATCCTCCTCGCTTGCTTCCTGATCTGCGATTAAAGTTGAAGGCAGATCTTTGGAAACTGCTTCCAAACGAGACAGGAACCAACCTTTGTCTGTAACAACTTCCAAACTGGCTTCTCTGATTGATAGTGGACGCCAGCCAGTACTGAGGGATTTCTGAAAAAGGGAATAGAAAATTGATGCTACAATACATACGATAAATTTAGCAATGGAACTTTTGCAGCTCATGCCACTCGTGACATGTTTGCAACACTCTAAACATCACAGGATTTTTGAAGTTTCCATTTAGTTTTGCAGTGTACTCACCAGTGCAGCTGGTGTTTTCCCTGAGCGTTTTAAACAGCACACAATAAAGCCTGCTATAAATGCTGTTATTGTCAAAAGACCCAGAGCAGTCAGGGATGTAACAGCAGTTATGATCCACTCTGTAAAATAAAGTTAAAACATTGTAATAGATGGTCGTATAACCTTTGAGTATAATAACAAATAAACATTTCTTACCTTGCTCTGGCAACACGAGACATTGTTGAGGTGATAAACTTGAGGCCAGACCTCCACTGCCCTCCACTCTGACAGTGACACAATATTCTTTACCCCAGCGCAAAGAGCTGAAAGTCTTAGTCTGCTGGTCCTCCCAAATGTCTTCTTTGAGATATCCAAGTGTACTCTGTAAAAACAATATTTAAAGAATGTTGTTAATGTCAACACAACACAATATGCTATCTCTGTGTTTGGTAATGTGTGTTTTACCTTATTTTGCTCCTTTTCCTCCAGATAGATGGTGTAGATAATGCCAAATGGAAAGAGTTTTTTTAAAATAGTTTTCTGGTGAACATACACTGTCAGAGAGCTGGAAGTAGCCCACAGAGTGAATGAGGGGGGTTGTAGATCACCTGTGAGAACAAATATACACTACATTTAATCATTCAGTCACATGGTGCAGTCCCGTGCAGTGATGATTATTTGAGCTTACCTGAATTGGGAAGGAATTTCTTTTTTAGTGTCCACACAGAGTGGACATCCCCTGCCACCAACTGCACTCTGACTTTGTAACCAATATCATAATCTTGTATTAGGTTACTTAAGTTGCAGAAGGTCTTTGTTATTTTCATACAGCTTCTCACCAGGGTCCACTCTCCAGCATGTCTGAGATCAGGAAGCGTTGGTCAGTTACAAACATTGAGATACTCTTTACTCTTATTATAGAGGAAGCGTGAGAATTACAAGCATACCTTCCAAACTCTACATTATACTGAACGTCAGCGGGTGCATCAACGGGTTTGTCCCAGTGTACAATCACCTCCCCTTCCAAAATATTCACTTGCAGGTTTTCAGGCAAAGGCAGCCTTAGACCTGTAGGAAAATCTGTAATTAATGCTCATGTTCCGTGGTAAATTAAAGATAAAAAACATATAGTCACATCATGGTGAGTAATATTGACATATACATATCCTGTGAAGGGCAGTGTCGTTAACAGAATAGGGAAGTCAGGCAAATCCTTTTGGTTTTCATTTGTCTTTTTACATGTTACATTCTGCATCAGATATATTTCCAACAAATTGTTACATGAAAGAAAACATTTTTAAAAGCAGTTACCTGAAACACAGCGACCACAGACCACCAAGAAGATCAGGAAGGGCATCTTGTTTAAATCCATCTTCCTTGTTGAATGATTATAGATCGTTAGTAATGGTGGATCATATCTCTGCATGCCCCTTCATCAAAGTTGTCATTCATATCATCCTTTCATACATGTAACCTGACACGGAGTAGAAGCAGTTGTTCACCCTCTTGTTCTCTGATCATATTATATATTATATATACATAACTTTACTCACAATTCTCCTCCCTCTGACATGATCTGTTTCCTGTCAGTGACGTAGCCTGGTCCTTCCTCTTTTGAGTTTTCTTCCCACACAGTCTTTGTGACGTCTGAAAACCATGCAGAGGATTGCCTGTTTCACAAAAAAGGGAAGATGCTCAGAATTTCCCTTTTACATCTGAGAAGAATCACTGCATTTTAAGAATTCAAATTCAAACTTCATTTTCTATAGCACATTAAAACAATCTTAGTTGACCAAAGTAAAAGTACAAGTACAAGTACAAGTACAAGTACAAGTACAAGTACTCAAGTTAAAAGCAATACAACAATAATAAAACAACAGTCAATAAAATAAAGAGACACAGACCATGATGTGTGTTGTGTACATTTGACAGGTGTGGACCAAAAACAATATTAGTCATTTTACCAGCAGTTTTTCACTGCACATTTTGACCTTTTATATTGTCGTAATAGACTACTGACATTGTGTTTGTCACCCTACCATACCAATTAGCTGATCGTTTAACCGTTTGCACAAACACATTACTTGAGCCAAAATGTGGCTTATGTTTTTATGTGTTTGTCACACGTTTCTTTGTATGACTCTGTAAAGTTGTGGTTCTTACCTAAACCACTAAGCTGCTGTCACTTTTGTTTTTTGTCTTGCAGGTACAGCTGATTGATCTGTGGCATTTTAGAGAAATTCTTTCAACAATTAGAGAACCTGCGGTGCAGTGTCACCCTCTAGTGGTGGACATGATGAGTTTGCTCAAATCTTTGGCACGTACGACTGTTATGACTTATATCACTATGTTGTGCATGTGATGAATATGTGTAGAAGAATGAAGAACAATTGGTCAGCGACGGTTAGCTCAAACGTTGATACAAAATGGTGTAAAATGTCAGAATATAGAATACAATGCCTTACAAATCACCAAATGCCATATTGTATTCACAGTAGATCTTAAATATCAGATCAGGTGAAGCTACAAGCTAAACCTGTCAAATCATCACCAATTTAAATGAACACAGTCTAGACATATTTCTCCTGTGGACTAACTGTGTTCCATTGATATATGTGACCATATTGCTTGTTTCTGAAACCTCTATTAACTACCTCTGTATGTGCTCCTTTGATGCATTGTAATCTTACTAATATTGACACTTATCCCAAATTGCTGCAAAATGCTTCACCTATTGTTTTAGCAGTATTGTTTATATTGTATTACCAGCCTTTTGTTGGCCCAATTTGTTTTTGCTTATTATTATCAAAATGTACATTTAAAGTAGGCCTAGTGTATATCGGTGAAACGGCAACGTCTGCCCCAAAGGCTATGTCACCAACGGGCACTTTAATCAGGCATTGTGTGATTTCTAAGGGTTTTAATATTGTTAACGAGCAATTAAGAGGCCCCGCCCCCAAACCTTGACAAACATGGGAAGGGTCTATTTGACATTTTTTTATGTTTATGAAGCAGTTCAGTGGTGCAGTGGGTAGGTGCTCGCCCTTCAACCAGAGGGTCGAGTCCAAGCACACGCTGTCGTTGTGTCCCTGGGCCAGACACACACCCGCATTGCCTATGAATGAATGAATGTGGTGTTGGTTGGAGGGGCTGTAGGTGCAGACTGGCAGCCACCCCCTCTGTCAGTGTGCCCCAGGGCAGCTGTGGCTACACAAGTAGCTTACCGCCACCGGGTGTGACTGTGGAGTGAATATGTAATGTAAGCGTCTTACACGCTGTATAAAAATAATGCATTATTATTATGTGCTTTGCCAAATTTTGTTAACTTCCCTAAAACTGCATTCTTCTTTCAGTCTATAGGGGGTGCTATAGAGGTAACTGCAATTATATCGATCAGATGTGTTCAGGGCCGGGGGGTCATTAGGTGTGTCAGGTTTGAAAGTAGTTAGTTAGAGGCTGTCAAATATACCTGTGGAGAATCACTGTACCAAGTGTGTCCGGAGTCCCATAGGGGTAAAAAACATGAGGCATTCTTTATTTGACCTCTGTAATTTGCCCATGTACTTTAAATATACACTAGTATGGATCACTGTGCCAAAATTCATGCAATTTTGTTTATGTTCAGCAGGATTATTTAATTGTCATTTATCGTAGAAGTACCAAACTCAATCCAGTTCAGCATCTTCATGATATGTACTGTAACTGCCTAGAAAAGTTCAAAAAGATCCAGCACAGACATTTTGAATTATTGCGTTCACAGCTTAAGGTAGTTTATTAATTAATTACCTAATTCATTTTCATCGAAGAAGTACCCAAATCAATCCAGTTCGCCGTCTTTATGGTATGTACCTGTGTGTACAACTTTAAACTGATCCGGCAATTCGTTTTTGAGTTATCACATTCACACGTAGGATCTGCGGACACGCACCAACGTGATTCCATAATATCGTTGTTTCGTCAAAATAATTAGATTATTTATCGATCACAAAGAAGTTTCTGGGTGAGTTTTGATGCCATGCATACTTCCAAAACAGAGTCCCAACTATGTCAATACACAATTGGTTGCAACAGTGAAAAAATATAGCATTTGGTTAAGCCTTAATCATTACCATCGTATGACTTCTGCGGGTTCGGCTAAGTTCTTCTAAGGTTTGCAGATTAATAGTAGTATTTAATGTAATGTTTGTGTTGGTGACATTGCCTTAGGATGAAGTGAAGCCTGAAGAATCACTCGTTTGAGTCAGCCCCAGCCCCAAGGTGTCCAGCTGGTGTAATTTGAGCCATAAATGTGCCTTGAAACTCCTCCACTGTTGGCTGCCATGGAACTGGTCCAGCAGGTGGGAAACTAGTGCATGAGACACACCCGTCACTGTGAGAAGAAGAATAAAGAACTGAGAAGGGGGAGGATGGAAGCTGGAGGGGGAGGTGTTAGATGGAAGGGGGAAGGGTGTACCTGTAGACTCACCTGATGATGTTTAGTTGGAGGACCAGCGGTAAAGGCAGAGAAGGCAGACGACAGAAGAGTGCGGAGGTACCTGTTGTGGTGCCAGCATGCCCCAGCTTCTGAGTCATAGTGCTTAAGTAAACTTCTGGATGTCAAGGAGCTCCACTTTCTCACTCTCACCTGTGCTCTTCTATTTTTACTACTTTGAGTTTGATGGAAAAGCATGAACTGGTAAGTACTTCAAAGCATCACTTTTGTCTTTGAATTGATGGTTGGTCATCTCGGTGAATTTGCTCTGTCATGGTGAAGAAGTATTGAATGTTTAGAATCTTTTGAACTCAAGAGTGCTGACAGTTTCTGTGTTGTTTACTATAGACTGTGAGTAAAGGCCTGTCTGTTTGTTGACATCTCAGGTTATAAAGGTTTGACTAATCAAAGAGTAGGGAAAGGATGCATGAACAGCTTCCCAGTTTCTATTATAACATGGTTAAAATATATGTAAATATATATAAATATAAAAGTGGAAATTGTGTCTTTACTATATACATGTAAATGTTTGAAAATGGAGGCATTAGATGTTGGTACAAAGTACCATGCTTCCTTTGTAAATGAAGATATAGCCCTATATGAAGAAATCATTTTGTTGAATCGACTGTAATTTTATATGGCAGAACCGATTGACCTTTCTAATGTCATATAACCCATTTATTTTACAGTACTTTTCCATCATAATGCCTGACAGGCAGACTATGAAAACTGATCTAAGTATATTTTACAGGGAAATATGATAGACTATACCTATTTCAACCTGGTGAGCAGGGTGGAGGGTGCCTATGGGCCTGTTTTGAAAAGGGACAGGGATAGTATGATACACCATTAGACTTTTCTGTTCCATCCCAACTAATTCCTTTGTTTTGGACAATGGATTTTTTTCTCATCTTTTTTGTTTGTTTGAAGAAGGTCAAGGTATCCTATGTCAGTGACTGCTATTAACAAAATTATATTAACCAGGCCACCCTACTCAGATGAATGTGAGCTCTCCAATGATGACTAAAAAAACAGGATTGGTTGGTGCATACTTTTTGAAAACATTTTACAAATGCAAATGCATACTTATGCAAACAAGGACCGTACGACCTTCTCCAGCAATGTGGAGATTAAGTGTTCATGGAAGTGTCAAATCATTTAGACCGGTTATTGACATCCAACACCAAGCTTTTGTTCAATTCTGACGAGAATTTGAATTTAAATGGGAAAATCAACAACTGAAATTTGAGCTTAAGCTTAGTTAGACATGTGTGAAGTTTAAGGGTTTTTGTCTAGTTTGATCTCTCCAAAGCCTTGATAATAATATTAGTATAGTATTGTATTGTATTGTATTGTAGAATTGTAACACTAACTTACTGTCCCTAACTATTTTGGCTTGGTGTTTTATTTTCAGGAGTGACAGCAAAGACAGTAAAGGAAAGTGCTTACAGTGTTACATACTGTCTATAATAACTTTATTTGATTTTCTTTTATTAGAATGAGCCCCCTCCTCCTTATTACTCCGTCTCTATGCACCCCCTGCCCCCCCTGCCTCCCCAGCCCTGCCTCAAATATCATGAGGAGGTGTATGGTGCAGTTCCAGGCCTGATACCCTCCTCCCAACCCTGCTACATCCCGCAGTATCCCCCAGTCATTGTAGTGCCTCAGGTCACACAAACAATACGTAAGTGGAGTTGTTTTTATTTCAGATATAAATGCATTGATGATTGTGGACTAAGTGTTTTTTTTTCTACTCAGCTCCCAGAAAAAAGAGAAACGTTTGCTGTGAGAACAATGCTCAGTGTTTCGGAGGGACAGGAGGCGTCCTGCTGGTGCTTGGCCTCCTAGCACTGGCTATCTGGCTTGGAGGTACATTCAAATTCTGTAATTGTGTGCAAAACATTCCCCTCTAAAACCCAATATCATTTAGCATGTTAGTTTAAGAGAACATTATCTGAAATCAACAAGTTACTCACACCTATTTGGCACATTGCACACAAGTTATCTATTATTTTTAACCCATAACATACAGTTATTATACATGACCACTAGATGGCCAAATTCTGCCGTGGCTAATCACATAGTAGTAACTAACCTATATACTGACATATTTGGGTTCTCTTTTATTGGTTCCCTTCTCAACATTTTTAAGTATAACATTTGCTCCCCATCCCAAATGCAGTGCGTTATGGAACCAGGTTGACATCAACATACTACTCTGCAAATGAAGATCCGGGCTATGGAGTTTATGAAGACACTCCATCTTTACCAGAGCATGACATCTGCCCTAACACCACTATACAATGTGATGGAATAAAAGACTGTCTTTATGGCACAGATGAGTCAATCTGTGGTGAGCACATTCAATTCACAAACACAAGAAGAACTCCTGCTAATATGAGAACATACAATAAAGCAATAAATATCATAATTACAATACATCATTTTCACAGATTCTCAAAATATAAACTGCAGGGATTCATTTAATTGTATTATGATATTTTTGCCCCAAGTTCGCTTTGGTACTGACAACAGTGTTGAGATCAGAACAGCAGAATATGGACTTTTCCTACCTCTGTGCTACAGAAACTGGGATCAAAGCTATGCTGACCTTACGTGTGCCCAGCTAGGTTTTACAAGGTGATTTTTCATTACTGCCTTTATTTCATTTTTTGCCATTTCTTTGGAGTCTACACTATACAAAAACACATTTTTTTTTTGCTTTTTGTTTTTCCAGATCTTATGACAGCAAACCACTATCAGGGCAAAAGTCAAAGGGCGTCACTCTCACCTCTCAGCGTAACTCCACATATATCCAGGGACTAATCAGCATCAGGTACTGTAAATATTTTTGTTACCTCCACCAAGGAGGTAATGTTTTCGGTAGAGTTGGTGAGTGTGTGAGATGATCATTTCAGGGAAGCTGAGGAATGACACAAGGAAGAAGTGATTTTGGGACTGATTAGGATCATGGTCTGGATGTAGGACCTCTGTTGTGAGAGAGCCTCCCCCCTCCCGTCTTGTGAAATCTGACACCTACCCCTCTGCTCAGTCCTTTACAGAGGACCTCCGCCAAGTTAGCTAATTTCCCCTGTATACACTCCTAAAATAAACAGTTATAAATAGAATCTTCTGTGGAACTGGGCACCCCTCCAGAAAAAAATTACATTTCAACAGCCAACCACAGCCAAATAAAACAATGTCATCTGGCAAGTAGCCGAAAAGGCAGGACAAACAGAAGTGCACACAGGGTATATTAGCTGGCGGAGGTCTGCACTCTCCGAGAGCTTTCTAGTTCTGTATGCGTTCTTCTGTTGTATCTCATAATATTAAAACTCTACATGCATTTTTTCTTGTTAGTTCGTCCTGTCCTGGCGAGCAGACCGTCTCCCTGCAGTGTATAGGTAAGGCGCCTCCATCTGTTCACACTGTCATGCCAAATACAGTGAAGAAAACAAGTATTTGAACACCTTGCTATTTTGCTATTTCTCCCACTTAGAAGTCATGGAGGGCTCTGGAATTTTCATCGTAGGTGCATGTCCACTGTGAGAGAGA
>JAVQKC010171212.1:0-12979 GCA_036025475.1 Philypnodon macrostomus
AAATCAAATAAGTCAAATATACCCTTCCCATGTTTGTCATGGTTTGGGGGCGAGGCCTCTTAATTGCTCGTTAACAATATTAAAACCCTTAGAAATCACACAATGTCTGATTAAGGTGCCCATTGGTGAGAGTTGTAACAGACGTATGGGGCAGACGTATGGGGCCGTTTCGCCGATATACACCTTGCTGTCGGGGACGACAGCACAGGCATAGTTTTGAAAATAAAAGTATGTACATATAATAAGACAAAAAAGAAGTGCCTTATGTACAATGTGAATATAGTTGCACTCTGAAATATTCAACCCTCCTTCGCTCAAATGACACCACAATGATGTCAAAGATTATGAGAATAAAAACACACACACTTAAACAACAAACATTAATTGCAACATTTCTTCGTGCTGCTACCACCTGCTCAAAAGCCCACCAAAGAATTTCTGAGTCAAACTGAAACTGTACATTACACAGTTATGGTATATGAGTTGCTGTCCCGAGGCTCTGTGTATATTTAATCTGTATATATGAACAAGTTTTATATAAAAAAATAAAACAGTCTGGTGTTTTGTTATTAAAACTGAAATTGCTACTATTTTCTATACTACTTTCGTTACAATTTAGGAGTTAAGAAGGCATGCTATGAATGTCCAAATGTAAGCATGTGAGATTGTGACCTGTGGGTAATGTCAATCCCTAGTAAAATGAAAATCTAAACCGTAACTGCCGGTTAACAGATTCTTGCCAATACCCTGAGAAAAACTGGCAGTGTCCAGGCATAGGAATGTATAAATATGGACTGAAAAATGTATAGAGCTTCCAAGTCTACAAATTCAAACGGTGGTACATTCTTGGCATTGTAGTTGGTATCTGTGCCGCGTGATTTTTTTTTTTTATCAATATTTTTATGGGACTTTTTGGGGGGCTTTTTATGACTTATTTCAGTCTTAATATAGCTATTTCAACCTTCATATTTTCCAAAAACAAAATTTTTCTACACTTTCCACAAACTCATACACATTTTCTGGTTTCTTTTTAGTGTAGTGTGTTTTATTAATTTGTAAATCTATATCTATAATCTTATCTATTAAACAACAGCCTGTAACCATCATCACTTAAATCTTGAATGTACTCAGTCACCTGATTCATTGCTAAAATGGCATCCTCCTTTTGATTACTGTTGCCATGGTGAGTCCTCATTTCTTAGCTTCATTGAAAGACTCTGTTCAACTCTGACTGGCTTTATTAAAAATCTGTTTTGTGAAACAAACAACTCTGAGTTGTGACTCTCATAGTAAGATAACTCACAGTTGTTTCAACCTGATTTGTAAAACAGGGCCAATGCGCAGTACAGGTTCATTGTGATACAGAATGTAGCTGAACAGAAAGTCTGAACAACAGTCTATGTTCACGTACTGTCACCTATGGTCATAAGTTTTGTGTCCGAGAAAAGCTTGGAGTAGAGCTGCTGCTCCACAGCATTGAAAGTGTATATATATATATATATATATATATATAATGTGTGTGACGGCTTGGGCATTTGGAGAAGACAGCGGGGAAAATCTAGGGCACAGTGATTTGGCTGACCTGGGAACACTGCTAGAGGAAATGGGGAGATAGAAGTCTGGGTAGCACTCTGATCTACACACAAATATATTTACACAATGACAACTCTCACTTACTGGTTTGACAAAACCTTACCAAACATTAGTGGTTAAGTGGATAAGTATCCACTCAGTTAATCCTGGGTTTCTCTGTGGAGCTTGTGGCACAGGCAGAGTTGGTGATGGTTGATGTTAACGGCTCACGGACTAAATTAAAAGACAGAGAAATCACACAAAAACGGGGGTGTACCATTGGTCCCATGGCCCACTGGGCCCACATCCCTATGGTTCCACATTGGGCTTTTGGGACCAATGGGCCTAATTTTCAAATGTGGGAACAATGGCCCTAATTTACAAAAATATCTAAGAAATGTGGGAACATTGAGCTGTGGGAACAATGGGCCGTAGGAATAATGAGCTGACCCCACTCAGGGATGCAGCATGGGTCCTCCAAAGACCATTTCAAAAACATTCATCTGGGCAATGGCAAGAGCTCTTGTCTTTGCATCAGAAGATCCAAGGCCAGAGGAAATGCCTTAAAAAAAAGGATCCTGAATATTTAAAAACAGAACACAGGCAACTACTGGAACAGGTTAGCTGTTCAGTAAAGTTTCAAGTTTCAGTTTAGGGGTGGATTGGCCTGGGAGGTTTATGTCAGGCAAGCTACCATGTGCTCAAGAAAAAAAAAAAAAAAAAGAGAGCCTACACATTTTACCAGATTACTATCTGACCTCATGAGGGTAGTGGGGGTCCTGTGGTGGCTCCAGGCTCCCATGGTGGTTGTAACGGCCCTGGCACCGTGCACACAACGTGAACCCCCTCAACCCGAATCCTGCACCCTGATTGGTCAACAACTGCTCGACTCGTGACTTGAGCGCAGTCTGTTTGGCGTTAAACCATTGCCTCTCGTCTGGAAAGTGCGTACTTCTGCAGTTTAGCTGGAGACTCCAACTGCAGGACACACACGGGGCATACAGCCGCACACAGGAGCGCACAGAAAGCGTTTAATTGCGAGCCATGCAGCCCTTGATTGGTGGCGCTGCGCTTGCGCAGTGGAGGAAAGTCACAGCGCATGAGGTATAACAGAGAGCTTACTCTGTTATTACAACCCACCACTCTCATTACTACACCCATGAATGTATAAGATCAACGCGTGGCAACAAACGTTTGGGAGTGTGTTATCTGTATATTTATTCATATCAGCATAACCAGATTTAATTAGTCTCACGCCCATAAAACATTGGTGACGCATATCTAAATTGTTTATTTGTTAAATGTCAGGACTATAAAGAGTTGTTCAGTCACAATGTTAACTGCATGAGCCAAGTTAAACACAACTTGGCTACACTCCACTCCAGCAAGCTCTTTATCTGGGCTACTGGCTAAAATACTTATTTCTCTCAGTAGTGTGAATGAGACACAAATGCAACGTCTCACTTAGTGGAATTTAAATATCACTGTAATGTGGTGGTCTTAGTTGTTCCTTTGTAGCTTTGAGACAGTCATCTTCTGTGTGTGTGACTGAGGTTCTATGTTTAACCAAACAAAATCTGAGCATTAGTCCTCAGGAGGAGTGAGCCCCAGCCTCAATAGACAATCTTAGGACGAGAAGTGGAAAGTTGTCCTCAGTGCGCATGCGCTTCCCGGATTAATGTCAAGGCACAAAAGTGGCGCTACACCGTTTCGTCTGCTCCGGTAAGCGAATTTTACAGACGTTTTAACAACACACTTTTACCTCAGAGCCATTAAAGTTGTGGGAAGTTGTGTGGAGCAGAGGCCGGTGTCCTGGGGCGCCCCCATGAGTCGTACGCGGAAATAGAGACTCGTTTTGGGGGCAATAAGCAGTTAATTTGGGCAGATTTGCCCCTGCTCTCCAGTATTGTTCAGTTAATGGCGGACGCAGGCAGCGCTGCTCTCCGCTGGGGGTGAGGGTGTAAAGCCGGGCTCAGTGACTGACACACGGGCACCCGGAGGTTTACTCTACTCCCATTAGCTCCACAAACACAACACTTAGCTCCAGGGCCGTTGTTTACCGCCGCATGACACAAATGAGGCTATTGAGGTTCCTCTAGGGCGCTCCTGGTGGTGACTCGTGGTGGGTGCCGCTGATTGCGAAGGCGCCGTGTGCGGAGCAACTTTCCAATTAAAGCCCCAGGCTGGAAGGTAGCGCAGACACGCTGTACCCGGCCCCCGTGAAGGGTGTACACGGACAGAGCACCCCACCATGGGCTTACCGTGTGCTGTGTGAGTTCGCATGTTGCGGGTGTTTCGGCCCAGCTGGGTTTATCCGGTAAGTTGCGGTCGTTTTGACAATGGCGCAGTGTGTGAGAGATCTCCTCCCCTCGATCTGCGCCTCAAGCAGCTGAGAACAGAGCGGACTGGAGCACGTTTCTCATAGCTCCTAGGAGGACGCAATGTCGAGGGAAGGAAAATAAGGGCTAATATTCCAATTGACATCTGTGTTCCAAAACAGGCAGCACACATCTTCCTTTAGCGAGGTTGGGTGTACTGCCCCATTTTTGTAATTTCTCTTCTCCAGAACTCAACCTGAAGATCCGTACCCATTCTCAGGTTATTATAGACAGTGCTGTGAGTACAAGAGACGTTTGGTTTCATTCCTAAAGTTTTTTGCCTGTTTTTTGAGATGCTCAGTGATTAGTGGTTAGGTGTGGTGGTCTGAACTGGGGCTGTTCATGGTCATACGTGGTCCTGTTATGTATGTATGTATGTTGTCTGTTCTGTACTGCTGCGCTTTGCTGTTATTGAAGACACGTTTATGACTTTGATGAGCAGATATAGACATACAGTAGACTGCATTGGCCAGCTATGGAAGTATCTGGGGTGGCTGTGGCTCAGGTGGAAGGGCAGTAATAGAATAGTTTTGATTCCTGCCCCACCACTGCATACTGCCTTTGTGTCCTTGGGCAAGATGCTTGTCAGAGAGGCCGTAGGTGTGGTGTGGCTGCAAAGTTTCTATCAGTCTGCCCCAGGACATCAGTGGCTACAGAGGTAGTTCACCACCTCTTATGTGAAACTGTTGAATGAATTAATAATGGGTCGTTAAGTGTTCGGATGTCTTGTTCTGTATAATGCCATTAATAATATTGTATGTGATTTCTTGACATAGTGCAGTTTGCGTCATTGTTTTCCCAATGTACATCAAAAAACCTTCAATAAGTATGGCCCAATTCCCCTCTTCTGACTACACAGCCAATAGACCATACAGATTCCTGAGTGGTCTGTATCACCACTGGTCAATGTGCATAGGTCAAAGGGCTTCTTCTGGCCTCTTGTCTTTAACCCAGGCCATGGATGTGTTAACCTCATGAAACATACAGGGATCAGGGAGACCCCTCCATTCACTGGAGCCACATCTCTGCAATTATAGGGCTGGTTTAAAGATGTATAATCTAAAACACTTTTTTATATGAATTAAATATTTGGTTAAATTAGCAGATAATATTGATACATTAATTGTGGGCCCATAAATTGCAGTTTATCACAATCATATCGTGGTAGTGTTTGAGATATTGCCAAATATTGTATCATCAGTCCACTGTATGAATTATCATACCGTGAGGAAAGCTGTGATTTGCACCCCTAATTTTCCACTAATATTAAATCATGTAAAGACTATTAAAGGGAAAATTAATAAATAAAACAAATAGCATTATAATGAACTGTAAAGAAAACAAATTCTTGTAAGAAACACCAAAGAAAAGCCAAGCTTATTCCTAAACTCGATTTGACATTTGGGTTACTTGGGTCCCAGTTATTATGGTCAATCAAAATATGGGTCCCCTGAGGAAAAGTTTGAGAAAAACTGCTCTAGGCATTGTTAATGTATGCCATGATAAAAATAGTACAGTTAATAAAATGTATATTAGTATTTATATCTTGACATTTATAGTAGATGTAATGGGATCCTGCCTCAAATGACATTTGATTGTAAAGGAAGCTGTTTTTAACAACACAGTATCAGTGGGATATAAAAAATAATCCTTATAATATGCATCTACATGCCTATATTAATAAACCCATAATAATAATCAAAGTTTGAGATGTTTACCAAAAGCAGAGTGGTAACTAAGTGGTAAAGATTAGATTTTTCTTTTGGCTTCTGGCCAAGTCCTACCTGTACATTACCTGTACATTACCTGTACATTACCTGTACTGTTGAAATACTGATGAGCTTATTCAACTCGTTTGGGCTGGGGTCTGATGTTGGTGATAGTGGCCCTATCAAATGATGCATCAGTCATTCGTTAACTGCCCCTCATAATGAGCTGCCCTACCTGTCATATGACCAGGGTTCAGATGAACCAAAGAGACAAAATTTCAGCCACAAAATCACCTCTGTGCCGGCCAGCCTGTTGCTTTGAAGAAAGAATAGTTTTGTAATTTTTGCTTCTTTATTTTATAACTAATGTCATTGATTGGCCCACTAACTAGAGGGTTGGTGATCCAGCTTCAATCAGTGCCCACAGTGTTCCGGGGGCAAAACACTCCTTCCCTCCTGTGTCTGTGGCATTGTGTGTACTTGTGAGCCTGAAGTATGAATGGTGTGTTTGGTAGAGAGGCTGTAGGCCTGGAATGGCTGCCATGCCTCAGGGCAGCTGTAACTACCGTGGTAGCTTACCACCACCAGCGTGTGACTGTGGAGTGAATTCATAAAGTAAAGAAGTTGGAAAGTCTGTAAAGGTGCTAAAACACCCAACACATTGCTTAGTTTAGTCCAGTGCAACCTCCTGTCAGATACATATTGATCTGATTGTTGTAGTGCACTTCCTATCACATGACCACTGCCCTTCCTCTTCCGTGATTAGAAAAAAAAAACACTAGTCGTTTTGTTTCCACCAATGAAAATTCAATTTGAATTATGTCAAAAGGCTGAGGCTCTGCTGTCATGAAGTTTCATCTACATCTCTCGGCCCTTGCTCTGTTTAGGTTCATTCTGACAATGTAAATTTTTTTATTTTATATATATATATATATATATAAGCACAGTGGTTGGTGCTTCCCAGCAAAAAGGTTGTTGGCTCTCTCTGGAGTCTGCATGTCCTCCACATCCTACAGACTATTCTTGTCTTCTTTCACTTCTTTCAGACATGCATGTGTTAGGAGAATTGGGTGCTCTAATTTGCTCTTAATGAATAATTGTAAATGGTTGGTCATTATCATCTTTGTCAGCCTTGAAACTAACTGGTGATTGTCCAAGTTGTACCCTGCCTAACACCCATAGTTACTCTACCCGCCCCAAACCATAACGGAAATAGATGGAAGAAGACCGTAAATTAGGATTTATATTGGGGCCTTTTTCATAGTTGTAGTGATTGTAGATTCTCATCATGATTAACCCAAATGAAAGAAGTGAAATCAGCCGATGAAGAACAAAAACAATTCAGTCGCTCTCACTGTCGCCACGGCAACCGAGAGGGCTGTTCCTCTGTGTGACCAGGAAGAAAAAAAGTGGAGACTGTGGGTGAAGGAACTAGAATATAGTATATGGTCTTGATCTGTAACAGTTATATAGCTGTGTACACATTTGGCAAAAGTCTCAGCCTTGCAAATACAGTTTGTGTGTTAGTAACATGATACATGGTGGTCAGTAATGTCATGGTGAAAATCTGTGCTCTTAGTGCTACTGGTATTGTAGTTTGCTAAATATTGCCTTTCGTTTGTAGCAGTTTGATCAAATATTAAGAATTGTGGTCATTTCTGGTGAATCTTGAATTAAAACTTGTAGTATGAATTCTTGTGAGATTTCGCCCATTTCCCAGAGCTACAGTCTGAAGTGGTCCCAGGACAGGCAGGTGTTGGCAGAGCCGGGGGGAGACACCTGATATACCTGCACACCTGTCACGCCTGCTCAGCCAATCACAGCACCCCTCTCTCTCTGTTGGCAGGTGGTTGCCGTAGTGATGGATGGGGAGTTGGACCCGAACGCTGCCAAAGCCGAGGAGGACGGCGCCCCCTCCTCTCCCCAGCAACCCCCCGCCGACGCCACAGAGGCACTTCCTATGGTAACGGCTTCAAATTACTGTCACTATTGATCAGGACAGGTAATCAAATGCTAATAAAAGAATCCAGAACTAATAATTTAGTGACCACGGGAATGACTAAAGCAAAAATGCATTAAAGTGTTCAGCGGGACTTTCAATGGCTAAAATAGGTCAATAGAAGGTTACGAAATGCTAACAACCTCTATGACACTCTGAGGCACCAGTTGACTTTAAGCCTGATGGAGAAAAAAAGACTTTGATGGTTGCATAGATATGTCTTTCAGAAAAAAAATATTTTCTCAAAGAACGTAAGAACAAAGCAACATACAGTACATTTGTTGAGGAAACACCTGAGATATACATTTTTATTAGTTTTTTTAAAGAGTAACAATATTAGTGCCTGGTAACTGGCTGGATGTCCATGTAGGTGTTGATGTTTTATTATTATCATTATTAGGAGGAGAATGACGATGACGTGGTTCTGGTGGAAGAAGAGGCTCCCCACCAGGACCCGCCCAGCTCAGAGTCCCTTGTGGAGCCCTCCCCCACAGCGATGCCAGTCCCGGCCCCAAGCCCTCCTGTGTCTTCCACCAGGCCCCCAGCTGCACCAGCAGAGCCCATCATCATCGACGACGAAGAGGACTCTGAGCACAAAGCAGCTTCAGACAATAAAAGTTAGTTCGATTCAAATCTACTAGGAAAGCTCAAACTGTATTTGTCACTATTACTCTATGTATATTATGACCGAGTCAGTTTAATTGTTGAACTATGTGTGTTTATCCTGCTGCAGTGCCCCCCTGTGGCTCCTCGCCCGTCCCCTCTCCTGCTGCCCTCACTGAGCCGGACTCAGAGATCAGGATCTCCAGTGTGACCACGCTGGGCTCCGATGGGCCGAAAGGAGGGAGCAGCCCGGCACCGGGGGGCCTCGAAGGAGCGAGTCCAGCCCAGACCGAGGAGCAGAGAGAGGGACCAGCCGACATGACCCTCAAGATCACCTCTGTCACCTCTCTACAAGAGGGAGTGGTGAGGGCACACACTCAGACAACAACAGGAAAAAAACTAAAGCAAATTTTCAGTTGAAAATTTGTTAAGCCAAGTAGTTTTGGACAGGACAGGCAGTGTTATTTTACTTTGTAAGTAATGTGCATCATGTATTTGTAATGTGTAGAGAAATCTTCACCAACACTATGATTTGACTTTACTGTGTGTTTATTGGTGAATAGTGACCTCCGTTGCTTCTGACCTGCATTATAAGTTAATGTTGTAATACATGCCATAGGGGTGTTAACAACTAGTTTACAACTCTTTGAGTGGACAACAATTGTGGAGGTGAAGAAGTTGGAAAGGTTATTGTAGCTATAGAGAATATTTGAATTAGATATGTATGCAGCATTTTCCATAACAGAATAACATTGTATATGGTTTATTGGAAACTTGAACAACTACTATAGTGACATAGTGACATGCATGCCTTTTGTATGTTACCCGCAAAACACAGACCTCAGTTTTATATAGCTATAATGCAGCGTTCACAGCAGTTGGACGCTTGTACAAATGTAAACAACTCCATTCAAACACCAGGCAAAGTGCTGCTCTGACATCAGGTTTATTTTATTTATTGACTACACTATCTCAGTAGACTCTGACATAGTATGACATGTATTCCTGTCTTTATAAACCAACACAAATGTGTTTTAATGCTCAAGACAGACAGTGGAGTTTGTTTATCCACCATGAAACTTCTTCTATCCCCTCCTCTCTGCTACGTCATCACCACGTCACTTCTACAAAAAAGCAGGCTCCTGATTGGTTAACGCGGCGCAAACAAACAAAGAGTTCAGATTTTCCAATACGCTCCTCGTATGTTTGCCTCATTCGCCTTGTCCCGCCCCACGCCTGTCCCACATGTGTTCTCTTTATTCGCCTCCTCTGCCTCGCAATATCACACCGTGGGACCTCCAGACGCACGCCAACGCACCTTCATATAGACTTTACATAGGAATCACTCGCTCCATTCGCTCTGCTCGCATCCGGTGTGAGTGCAACATTAGTAAAATGTTTGTGCCCCTATTGTTGTTGTTGTGTGCAGGCAGGAGAGGAGCACACTGATGAGAATGATCTGCAGATCAGTAATGCCTTCAGTCTGAACTCTGAGGCTCCATCAGGACGCTCTGGACGAGGGTCAGCACCTTTAGGACAGCTGGTGCAGAACGGGGATACTCACAACAGGACAGGTACGCAACAAGCACTGCGAATGTCTGGTTTATCTGGGGAAGTTCTGATCATTCATTTTACTAAGGATTTTGGAAACATAAATGTGGTGTGGAGGATCCTAATGGTAGTGCTGTGTATTCCATAGATCCGTGGGTGTCCCAGTCAGGTCCAGTCCATAGGAACCAAAAACACCCCGGAGTGGACCCTCTATCCAAGCCTCAGAGCCAGTCTTCCACCCAGCCTCGGACAGTGAAGGTCTGTCAGCCTCACACCAGCTTTGTCTGAAGCTAATTTACTATTACACTGGGGTTACACTGAAATCTGTTCTGTGCTTCTTCCTAATTCTGGGTCTCTTCTTAAGCATATATAGTGTCTTTTTTTCAACTGCACTCAAAAACATTAAACTCACCTTTTTGTTTTAAGCTTTAGTTTATCTGAGGCTTTTTGTGGGCTTGGATACCAAACATAGGATCTCTGTGTTATTAAGGCAGTTTACTCAAATTATACATTTACCAGAAAGTGTACAGTTTAACAGGAGCTTGTCACTAACCAAGACCTGCTCACAACAAAGGCTGGTAACCACAGAGAATGCAGCAGTAGTTGTATGCTCTATGTGTTGTTGCAGGTGACGTGTGCTAACTGTAAGAAGCCTCTGAAGAAAGGGCAGACGGCCTACCAGCGCAAAGGCTCTACACACCTGTTCTGCTCCACTACCTGCCTCTCCGCCTTCTCCCACAAACCTGCACCCAAAAAGAGCTGCACCATGTGTAAAAAGTAAGCACCATTATTTCAGTCAACACACTATACGTGGGATTTTGGGATCCTTGGAAATTAAAACCACAAAGTGCCTTTTTTATTTTTGCAGTCTTGTTAATTGCCTCAAAAACTAAAATAATCACTTACAATAAAAAGCTCCTGTTTTGTGTTTTAGGGATATCACAAACATGAAGGGAACTATTGTGGCTCAAGTGGACTCCAGCGAATCCTTCCAGGAATTCTGTAGTACCGGATGTCTCGGCGCCTACGAGAACAAGCAAAACCCACCTAAATCAGGAGTCAAGACCAAGTGCACTGTCTGTGGCAAACTCACCGAGGTCTGTTCTCCAGTCATATGTTTCGTTTATTACACTTACTGTCCAGCTCTTAGTGAGTGTGAGTACCAGCTATTTTGGCAGCTGTGTGTAGGGGCTGAGTCTTTAAATGTAAATTGGGATGTATGCTGTCACAGTTCTAAACTTAATTAGTCCTCCGTTGGCTCTTGATTTTGTCATTTAGAAATCCATTTGGATAATACGCCCACATGATGATGCCTTTGTATGGAACCCTATTGTCTGCTCTCCGTTTCTTCTGTAATGTAACTTCAGAAGAGCTACAGCTTGGCTTGAACAGATTTATCTTTTCATTAACTAATATATGCTTATTACTGTTTTCAGATCCGTCATGAGGTCAGCTTTAAGACAGTTACCCATAAGATCTGCAGCGATGCATGCTTTAATGTTTACCGGCGAGCCAATGGGCTGATCATGAACTGCTGTGAGCAGTGTGGAGACTATCTGCCCAGTCGAGCAACAGCTAACCACTCCCTTCTGGTGGATGGACAACAGAAACGCTTTTGCTGCCACAACTGCATCAGGGACTTTAGACAGGTATTCTTCTACATTCACATTTATTATCAAATCCAGTGTATTTTATGTTGTTTGGAACCTCAAGTTTTGTGACATTCACAAAAACTATATAAAAAAGAATACAACAAAGTTAACTGTATATTTGCATAAACACCTTTAGTCAGCAAGTTCACTATTTACTTGATGACTGGTTTTATTATCAGTGAATCCACCACATCCCAGCTTTAAACACTCCCTGAGCCTTCTACATTACTCTTCATTCTTTGAGCAGTTGTTACCACTATTTTAGGTCTTACACACATTCACTGACTTTACTGTTTTCTCTAAAGCTGTTTGTGTTTTTGATAAGACAAGCAATAGGTTGTGGAAATACTATAATGCCTAGCTCACTAATAGGCGCACCGCGATCCGCAACCAGACCCAAAACGTCCGGTCTGGACCCAACCCTTTCTTTGATTTAAAACATTGTTGGGCAGTTTAACCCAAGCCTTTCTTTGAGTTAAAACATTAAGTATTAATGTTTTAACTCAAAGAAAGGCTTGGGTCCAGACCGGACATTTTGGGTCTGGTGGCGGATCGCGGTGCGCCTATTAGTGAGCTAGGCATTATAGTATTTCCACAACCTGTTAATACTTAAAACATTAAGTATTAAGGTTTTAACTACCACTAAAGCAGAGTGCCACACATGATGCAACGCAGCCAATCAGATCTGTGCATTTGGACACGCAGGAATAGTTTATAAACATTTGCTCGCTGCTGTGGATTGGCAGCCAGTGAGCAGACACGACAGCAGGTACACAACGCAGAGAGGAAAAAGAAAAGTGCTTGCTCAATTAGGAAAGCAGACTTTAAAATGTGTGTTTTAAATCAGATTGGGCTAATAGTGATAAGTAGCTGTGTGGTCTACCAGAGGGCAGATCTAGACCCATGTGCCTCATTTGTTTTGAGTCGCTATCGTCAAAAGAAGCAAATTCACAGGACTCTGTGTTCGAAGCACAAAACTTTTCACCAAACATACCCACAGAAAATGCACAGAAAATAACCCATTTATTTAACTGCCCAACAATGTGCTGCTCTCTTAAGTTGGTGTATATTTGCTCAACATTATGCTTATTCCTCTGACACCATTCAAGCCTTGATATAGGATACTGTCAAATCCATGCAGGAGCCAAGAGCTAATTTCTCTCATTAAATAAGAAAAAAACAATATATAAAGCTAGTAAATGCAGCTCCTAGCAGAGGTTTTGTTAACAAAAACTAGGTTGAAAAGCAAAGGGAATTATTTTTTATTTTTCTAAGACCAGCATTTATGTAGATTTGATATATATATTTTTTTATTCAGGCCTATTATTATATCGGCGAAAACAGCGTGTCGCCGATATAATGGAATCAGGTCTGTGTTCGTCCGCGTCCGCAGATCCTAGCTACAGTGAAGAAAACAAGTATTTGAACACCTTGCTATTTTGCTATTTCTCCCACTTAGAAGTCATGAAGGGGTCTGAAATTTTCATCGTAGGTGCATGTCCACTGTGAGAGAGA
>JAVQKC010171221.1:0-20334 GCA_036025475.1 Philypnodon macrostomus
CAAAGTAAGTGTGTCCAGGGTCCCATAGGGGTCATAAACATGGGGGCGCTATAGAGGCATTCTTTATTTG
Source organism: Philypnodon macrostomus (assembly GCA_036025475.1). Taxonomy (NCBI): domain Eukaryota; kingdom Metazoa; phylum Chordata; class Actinopteri; order Gobiiformes; family Eleotridae; genus Philypnodon; species Philypnodon macrostomus. The sequence continues at coordinate 71 of JAVQKC010171221.1, forward strand.
ACCTCTGTAATTTGCCTATGTACATTAAATATACACTAGCCCGGATCACGGTGCCAAAATTCATGCAATTTTGTTTATGTTCAGCAGGATTAATGGCTCAATAAATATGTCAGGGCATTAATTAGTTAATTATCTAATTGTCATTAATCGTAGAAGTACCAATCTCATTCAAGTTCAGGGTCTTCATGATATGTACCTGTGTGCAAAAGTTGAAAAAGATCCGGCAAAGATTTTTTAATATTCACCGTAGAAATACCCAAATCGATACAGTTCATCTTTATGATATGTACCTGTGTGCAAATGTTGAAACTGATCTGGAAATTTGTTTGAGTTATCGCGCTATCACGCGGACCAACGTGATTCCATAATATCATCGTGCCGCTGATATAATTACAGCCACATGCACATAGTGGTAAATAGGTCAAGTGTGTACGGCAGAGAGGCTTCAGGCTGCACTTATCACTCGCTCACAACAACTTTGTGCATTCAAAAACACAGCTCATGCAAATATACTCACACATTACCTACTTTAGTGAGTGCTTTATGTGTCACCTACCACCAACATTCAGACAGCTAAACAAACCCATAAACAGCAATGATGATTTATTTCTGCTTAAGGACTTAGTGTACACAGTGTGGTCTGCTCATGTGATCTGTGTCCTATGATTTCATTGGTCGGTTGGTCTGTTCTGCTCCACAGGCCATCTCATAATAGGAAGTATGCATCAATCTTTAATGTGACATTTACCGCAGACACACAAACTAGCATATCCAAGCACACACACTAGAAAACACACACACACACACACACACACACACACACACAAATGGAAGTTGTTGAAGGTAATTGACCACACAGTATAACATGCAGTTAGATTCTTTATGACGTCTACCACAAAGACCATCAATCCAGCAAATGGGCACGCACAGGATAATTTAACAAAAGATCCCATGTTTCTCTTCTACATAGTGACACATTGCATATTAACTGTGTGCATTGTTTTTGTTGGTATATGGAAATTTGGACTGGGTTGCAACCGCGTGACCCAAAATCCAGATGGGGGGCAGGAAGTGCTAAATGCCGGTTCGACACTGCATGATGGATGAAAATATGCCTCAAACACATTATCATAGAAAGGTGATCTATCCATAATTTGTAAGTTTTAGGCAATCCATATCACAAACTATCCAGTCCTTCAGACCTGCTACTCAGCTGTAGTCAAAAGGCTTAAAAAGATTTACATGCTTACTACTTATTTGTGTGGATTGTAATGATATATCGACAGATGCAGCTAACGCTAAAACAAATGCTACATATACAGTTGTATTAAAATAATGGCAGTTAATCTGTAAAGCTCAAAATACTTAATAGCATTTATTTTCATATTCTGAGGTGTCCCGCTGAATCAGAGCCATAGTGTCACAATGCAATTACAATGAACCAGTCAATGTAGTTTAGAAAGCAACTAATACAACTGGACAGTAATAAACGAAAATGAATTTATTTTATTAATACTTACATATATATATTTATACTATACAAATGTATTAATACTTGCCTCCCCTTGTCTCTTGTTTTATTTATGAGTAACTATTATTGATATAAATATTAAGCTTGACATATAACCCCCCCCCCCATGTAAATACCCCTCCCATATAAATAACCCCCCCCCATCATCATCATCTCCTTTTCGCTGCAACCCAGCAATTACGCCTGAGAGCTGGAGAGATTCTTTTACATGATCTATTTCTGGACCAATAATATGAGTCAATCTATACATTTTCTCGATGTCACTGCTGGATGCCATTTGGCTGGATGTATGGCACACAATTACATGCAAACTGTGGCCCTTAAAGGACTCCACCCCCTCCTTCTCCATCCTTCTCCATCCTTCTGAAGCTCTCCACCACACATAAGCGCCCATCTTAAATCAGACCTATAATGTTACATGGTGATTGACTGCGTGCTGTAATAGCCAATGTATGATTGCATTTAGGAGATTATACATAAATGCCAGTGTTGAGGAGTGTTTCTTTGAGAGGGGGGATTAGGCCTGGGGGGCATAATGGTATGTTTATTGACCTGGTCTTTGGACTTTGGAACTGTGGACGGATGGAATAAAGTGTATGTATAAAGACACATTCATCCTGGTGCTGTCTAAGGGTCATAGCGCTGGATAGTGGGCCTCTGGTGGAAGCTTATCATTCCCTTCTTGAACTATCCACAACCCCCCCATTCTGTAAACTCAACTTTTGTGAGCTTGATCAAACTTGACTATAGACAAGCTGTATCAACTGCCAACAGCTATAATAAATACAGCCACATTTTGCATCTATTTAATGTTGGAATATACAAGAAATGTTGATTTGACCTTTAATATGGTAGCACCTAGTATCAAGTTCCTATTAGTTGGTCTCAACCACAACATAATTAACAGTCCAAAGAAAACAAGATAATACAAATCCACATTAGAAAGCTTGCCCCGAGCCAAATGTGACAAACGGATGGATTGTGTTTCTGACTAGTAACACTGTCAAAGTTTACTTTCTTGAATAAAATATTATAGCGATACAGTTGTCTGCGAGTATTGCCAAAACCTTTTTCTGACTCTGTATATTTGGGGGCTATTATAAAGCCCTATTTAAACAACCTGTCAAGATAAAATGATAATACAGAGAAAAGTAGATATTATAAAAATGCTTGACCCCAGCCACAAGATTGAATTCTAGCTTCCTTTAATAAAATAAAACAAGATGCTATGCCATTGTCTGTGCATATTGGCAAAAATCAGATTAATAGAATCATAAAATCAGTTTCATATACTACATAAAAAGTGTAATAATTGTAGTGTTGCTTGTTACGTACTATTGCGCTGAGTCGTTGAGCTGGTACTCCCGGGCGCGGCTGAAGCACTCCTGGATGCCCGAGTCTGCCCACAGGCGCATCATGGCGGACAGCAGCTCGGCCGAGTAAGGCTCTGTGTCCTCCATACGACTGACAACATCACACACCATCTTAGCATCCGCCTGAAAAGAAAACACAAGGGCAAAGGGTTAGTGGACCAGGAGCTCTTTCTCATTTTTGTGCAACATACCATTATTATGCTAACTCATCGGCTAATGATGGTGTATGGGTGTAATTACTGCAAACATCATTATCACAAATAGTCTTGTGTATAGGGCAGGTATATGTAATCACACTAGTAATTAATTATAATGTAGTACTCATAATTACTTTACTAATTTCCTAAACCACCAAAATCACATACCGTATACTATAAGGCACACTTAAAAGCCTTTAATTTTCTCAAAAACCAACAGTGCGTATTATAATCCGGAGTGCCTTCATATGGACTAATTCTGGTTGTGCTTACTGAACTCCAAGCGATTTTGTGTCACACGGCGCTCAAGGCGCTCCGTCAAAATGTTCTGGTACGACTTCGGTAAACTACAAATCTCAGGGAGTCAGGAGCGTCGCGGAGTAATACGTACCGGTACTATTAGTAGTGTATTATTATTAATGTTTATATATGACACGCTTACGACGTGTTATAACTGAATAAATGTAAGTTATTGTGAATACGCTAACGCTTGATTTAGCAGTATCAGACTGTGTTTTTTACGTGTTACAACTGAACAAGGTTGAAAGTGAATACGCCCATTAACGTTTGAACAATGTTGAGAGTTATTGTGAACGCGTTTAATAAAGTTTGACTGACTTGTCTGAATGTTTTGTTTCGCTTAATGCGCCTTATGATCCGGTGCGCCTTATATATGAAAAAAGTTTGAAAATAGACCATTCATTGACAGTGCACCTTACAATCCAGTGCGCCCTATAGTGCGGAAAATACGGTAAGTAATCGATTCCCTTATCCACCGTGCATGTGGGTATGTAAATGTACAGCCATTATCATTCAGCAGCTATCTAAAAATTTTGAAAAAAAAAAGAAATCTTGATGATCACCAAATGTATGACTTTTAGAACACATTCAAATATTAAAGACAGAAACCTTCTATAAGGACATTTTTTATACCCCACTCTTTAAGTCCAGTGAGACCTGCCCCTGGGTTCTTTTTGGGACATTGTTATTGGCCCTTAACAGGTTTATAGCCCCAGTCAACCTGCCATTACAAAAGAGATAAAAAAAAGAGTCTGTGCCACTTTATGAAGTCCCAAGACTATTTTCCCCACAAGGCACGTTCTTCTGTACAGGCATGTATTTATTACCAAAACCATAAAAGCTCCACATGGTAATTACCCGAGCTAATAATTTGCTAGCATCAACACTGAAGTTATTTATTAAGAACTGAACTATTGTAGCGTAGTATTACAAAAGCAATAAAGAAATGAATTACAAAATTAATTAATTACAAAATTAATAATTATGTATATTCACAACAGAAAATCTTATGATGGCTAACTGCAGCAGGCTGAAGAACAAACTCACAATACCAAAATTTGGGGTCAAAATGTTTGACAGGTTTGGTATAGGGCCAGATATATATCTAAAAGGCTAACCTGCCCAGAGAATCAATTTCTGATTTGGTCAATTCAATACTAAAGTCACGTAGCGATGAATACACCATGCTTCACTCTTCATTGAACAATTTTCCATCAGATAATCCGGGCCCTCACCCCACTTCTTCCAAACGCTCTTATGCTTATTGATTTCTTCTCTAAGCGCTCACATCCGGCTGCACATGAGCACTCCTGCTCACTGTAGTATGGTCAGGATGACAACGCCCTGACCTTCCAGCTGCCAGCATTTTATTGGCTTTGCTTGTTGTTATAACACTACTCCATTCGACCATATGGATTGATGTAGCACATTATGTAACAATGTCTCAGTATTGAATAACTTGAGCAAATGTGACAGACTTTCAATGTTGCTTTAAAATCAAAAAGTCTAAACGAGGACTAGAACAAAGCCAACATTGGACTAAATGTGACTTTTCATATATTATCACCTATTATTAACACATTTCCACTGAAGGCTCTAATTGGAAAAAGGATTTAATCGGTGTAAGTCTGTGTCACATTAAGGACCATGGCGTTATTGTGATTGAAAGATACATCCTACACCTACAAGGGGGGAAAAAAAGGAAGAAATCTTGACTTTTTGATAAGATATGAGGGCTTTTGTGGCTAAATGGAGAAAGCATTTACCACTGAACTAGACGATACAATCCAATTACTATTGCAAGGGCAGGGGTCTGTCCTTTACGCATGCTTGTTGGCCTATAAATGCTAGTAACTGTTTGCAAATAAAGCCACATGATTGTTTACTGTTGCAAATAAAAAATCTGACTCATCTAAAGAGACAATACAATAAATATACAATGCTATATTTACTGCGGGTATGTGCATGTGTGTAACACTATACCGGTATATATCACTACCACTGAAACAAACCATTCTATATTTGTCCAGAGGCAGTACAGTAATTTCAGACAGACATTATAATTAGATAGAGAGCAGCGGTTGAAATTACAGCAAAAAATTTGATCATTGTGAGACTTCACCTTCACCTAGACAGAACTTAACCATGTACATACAAAGCCTTCAGGATTCAAGATAACAGATTATGCCACTTTGGAAGTTTCACACTGTCCATAATGCTTTTGCAGATTCTCCTGGCCATGATAGGAAATCTACTATTTTCTTTTTATACTAAAGGATTTCTAGATATTTCCACTGAAACAGTGCACTATATAGTTATGGTATAAGCAGACCACAGCAGTGGGTGCAAACTTCTCCTGGATTATGCTCACAGGTGAAATACCAAACAATAGAGCGTCACAATCAAAAACTTTGAAGCTTGCGCCAATATTTCAGTCTCTTGCATGCACGCTTTCATTTCAAACACAGCAAACAGGACCTTGCACCAGTTACACCCTTTTATAGTTCCACTCATTCTGCCTCTGTTTTATTCTCATACAATCTTTCAAATACACCTGAAACAAACAATAACGATCCAATTTAAAACCACTTTCCTGGGTTTCCTCAAAAGTGTGAAACTCTCAATCATTCCGAAGTGAACAAAGTTACATTTCAAGCTACGAGGTCACTCAAAAATATAAAATATTTTTTTCATGTTTACAATGTGGTAAACACACAGTAGTTTTTAAATGCTAGTATACAGGCATTTTTAATTATAATAATTAAGCAACTGCTTAGTCCTGGTTAGGGCAATTGCAGTCTAAGGACAGAGGATGTCCTGGGACAGTCCTGTTGTTTGTGTTTATTGATTGTCTATTAACTTTGTTACTGTTTGCAATGACCTTGTTTATTGTTTACATACATCTCTCTTTGTGAAGCCCTCTGAGGCAACTTTGTTGTAATATAGGGCTATATAAATGATATGTTCACACTAGTTCCTAAACGTGTTACTTGGAAAGCCAAATATGTTGGTGCTGCCATCAGTTGTAACAATAATTCAAATGAATTGCAAACCAATGCAATATATGTGGGCAAAGTCATGCAAATTCAATTAGAAGCATGGGCATAATAGAGATCGTAAATAATAAAACTATTCACACTTCCTAGTAGTTCCCCCGGTGGATGAAGTGCTGAAATTCACTTCTGACATTGATATCATCTCCTCTGTCGGGCATGTGGCTGGTGGCTGAGCATTACTCTTCTTCAATCTATGTGACCTCGTCCAGCTTTGCTCTGAGCTATTAGGCATCCTCTATCATCATGTATCTGTCAGGCTGTCCCTCTGACCTCTGTCCATCCAAACCCATCTCATTTCAGCACTTCACACAATCACTTTGCATTCATGTGTGCCCTCCACTAGTCACTGTTTACACATAGCTTTATCTTGCTTGTTCTTCTATATTTTTTTTGTCAATCCCATTTGCTACTTTTGTTCCCTGCTTCTTGACACTGCCCCAGTTTGGCTCCCGGTCTGCTCTACTCACCTCGGTCCTAAGCAGTTTTTAACTGGCAGGCTGAGTGTGTATCCGCTCCTGTCTCCCACAGTTCTAGTGATGTATTTTTGTACATTCTTTTATATGCACAACCATATCACGTTGTCCTTTCCTGGCACACAAAACACTTTCATATTGGATTTGGCAGTCGTAGCTTTTTACTTTTCTGTTGTTACCTGTGGTTATGGTTCGAGTCAGGGCTGGTGCATTTTTTAACATTGCAAGATAGACTACTTAAAAGTATTTGCATTTACACGTTATTAGAATGTACTGAAGGGACGAAGATTGATGCCATACTCATATTAACTTTAATCCTGTTCCGTGTAGTGTATATTTTCTCACAAAATATTCCCAAAATGTAACTGGTATGTATTTTCATCAAATAGCTGTTGTTTTAAACTGATGGTGCCTGCAGTCCTGTATCTGCTGCCAACTGTGGCTAATGACAGACTCACTATCTGTTTGCTGGCTCCACACTTATGCCTGGACATTGAATAGGCAATCAACACAGCCATCATCACTGTTATCTTCCTCATCAGCCTTTTGAGGAATTTATAATGGCTTCACAAAATAACACAAAATCTTGAAGAAAAAAATGTAATCAATTTTGCAAGGGTCAAGGACAATGGCATATCAGACTTTATATAATGCACTTGTATCAATAAGCCCTTTATTAACTCTATTATCATCATACATGAACATGTTAAGGTTAGGAGGTTAAATAGCTCGTTTACATTATTATTATTATATTATGCAACTTGGCAAAAAAATTAACAATTGCACAACATTACTTGTTACTCCATACAAGAATCAAATGTTCAACAAGTTAAGAACTTCAATAAATACAACTGTCATTTAACTAAAACCACTCTTCAGATTGTGTTATTCATTATTCTTATTACAATATACTGTGTCAATATTGTGTTGTGTAGTAAACATAAAATGTCCTTGAAGTGATTCACACACAACCTCTTTGTCATCTTCATTTTGAAAAACATAAAGTGTATATGTCCATAAGCCCTGTTTTTAAGCCTTGTCTATGGCGTGCTCTTTGACCTGGCTGAGACGCAAACTTTGTCAAAAAGCTGGTGCTCTCTATCTGTCATCTTGTCCCATCTTGTGGGAGGTGGTGAACCCACTCCAAGAGATTTGATTTGATGTAAATGCCCTGTTCCCCTCGTCTGTCAACAGCTCCACAATGCCTGATGCAGACTGGCAGACTGTTAAGAGCGTAGGGTTATGAATGGAACCCTAAGAACCAAGGCTGATTTTGTATCGCATGTAGACAGTGTAGAGTGTGTGTTCACAGAGAAAGAGCTGGGCAGAGGGCCACAGACACACTTAAAAGCCACAGCTGGGGCCAAGGATATCGAGAAAGGGTCGGGATGCTTTTAAGGCCATGAGATAATATGAACTCAGAAGAGACAATGGGCAGACATCTTTTATTAGCTTCAAAGGCAACTCAGTCACCAAGGAACCAAGATTTTCTAGAGAGAAGATTCCTCAAATGCCATTAAAAAATAAATGCTGCATGCCAAGATCAAAATACAGAGACTAACTTTTTTTTAAATCTATGGAATGTACATCTGTCTCTATATGTAACTCTATATGTAATACAAAACTCACATGTAATTGTAGATCTCAATAAAAGGTGTATCTATATCTATATCTATTGATATATAGATGCATATGTATATGCAGAGATAAATCAATATATGTTGTATGTTTTCTGAAATATGTGAAACTATAGTAGCATGTATCCATTGTATTATTTACAGTGTGGGGTGGTTATTCTGTTATCGCTGCTAGAGCAAAATATATAATATTGACCGAGTAAAAAGGTTAATCTATATTTCCCACCAAAGCATCAACATTTGACATTTGTCTGTCTCCTCTCATGTTCAGCCAGAAGCCAAAATAATTTCTGCATTCATGGACTGTTCCCCAATCAGAACACCAACATTCGATTATTCCAGATATCTACATCATTACAGTGTGAGTTTCTATTAGGCGATAGTGTGCTTACCACGTGCCACAGTAACCCAGTTACTGCATTTCCATTTGCACTTTCTCTGCTTCTCAGCACCATCCCTAAGCAGCTCAAGCCCTTCCCTGAATCTATACTGTGTGCACCTTATGAACCAGGTCTAAAAGGGGACACATTTGGTTAGATATATTTACTCTCTTTCTTGTTTTTTTATTGCAGACTAAATATTGTAGGCTGAAAAAGGCTTTATCCTCCAATAGCATTCATTAACTGCAGGCTGTACAGATTGCTGATAATAGCGACAATGTAAAAGCATGCGACAGCCTCTAATTGGTATACTTAAAAGAGCTTTTTGTGAAACGATCATGTAAGCAAAACTGGCATAAATTGGGCTATATGTCTCGCTTATCTTAGCTGGAGGAGGATGCTGTTGGTGCAGTCATGGCAATGGCTTGTGTGACATCGCATTTGTCTTGGGACCAATTTATCAACAGCATTAATCACCTGACATAAACAACTGACTTTTAATTATTCTATCACATGGCTGAGTGATTTAGGACCATCTGCAATACCTAATGTCTAACATGTTTAGAACTAAGGTAAGGCAAGATTTAATAGAAAATCAACATGACAAATGTAAAGACTCCTGAGTGATTTCATTACTCTCGATTCACAATACTATATAAGGACTTAAGGAACAGCAAGCAAGGAAATTCAAGTGTATCACCGCAGCAAAAAGCACATCTACCACCAGCATAAATTTAGTATAGGGTCAGAGTTCAAACAAGCAAATCATGAAGGTTGCCCTACAATTTCTTCAGTGCCAACGTAATAATAATGTGTTCAACAATCTGGACTATAAAGAAGTAGATGGATAATAATTTAGGGATTTATTCAGTAAATTTAAATAACACTATACAATCTACAGAGCATAGTGGCATAGAACATAGTCTCTACAGAGCATAGTGGCATAGAACAGTGTCTCTACAGAGCATAGTGGCATAGAACATAGTGCCATAGAACAGTGTCTACAGTTATGGATTTATTTTGGTGTATCATAGAAGATTGGTGAAGACTTTTATCTAACATAGATCCTTTCAAAATAATGATACAAGCCATTCAGATTGATTTGATGAAAAGCCAGCTTCAAAGCAGACAGTGTTGACACATATACTTGAGAACAGAGGGTAAAACTACACTAGTCTATTTGTTAAATTGAGCAGATACAGGTAGAGCATGTGTGTGCTTGTGTGTTTGTCTTTGACGTCAGAGAAAGTTTGGACCAATCAGATCCATCCAAAAACATGACTGGCATTTTTTATCAACAATCTGCTCACGCTCTCCTCTCACTGCTCCTCTGTTGCCTCCAACCTTTTGCTCTTCTATTTTTGGCAAGTCTTTCGATCACGTCCTGTCGGCTACCCGCCGGCCGCCTGACGGTCCGTCCTGCCCGGGCAGATGTCTCTCGGCGTCGCCAGCCAACATCGCCGTGGCAACTCCGCCCGCACCTCAGCAACACGTTTTCACTTCCACTTCATTAGCATCTCTATCCTCTGCTCCTCTGTTGTCTGCTGGCATGGCCCATCCTCTCCTCCCTGCTCGCTCACTCCTCCGCATCATGTGACTCGCAGCAGCAGTTGCCATGACGACCAGCCTCATTTCCCAAGAATGCAATCTTTGGTCTGATTCTACTGCTTCTCTTCTGCCCTTCCCATGATTTCTACTGCATCCCTCCTCCTTTAGGTTGGCCATCCTCTGCCACCTCATCCATTCCTCATCAGCTGTTACTTAGGCCTGCATTACTTTTTATAAGATGTGCATAGTTTTTAGTTTTAGTTCGGTCAGTCCAGAAATGCAAGGTGGAAGAAATAAACGACATAGCCAACCACACACTAACTAAGATCTAACACAAGTCAACATCCAATCAAATATTCTTAAGGTTACAAAACAGTCTTATTATTGGTTCGTCTTTTCTGGTTTCTGATTATTTGAGCAAAACAATATGGCAGCAGCCTTCAAATCAACCTTTGACACATGCTCATCCATTACTGCTGGACTCTATAGTTCAAACAGACTTCACTATGGCTCAAATATTTGATCATCACTTATGTACACACCACCTCCTTCCCATAAAAGATCACAAGAACATGTGGAGAAGCAAATATGCTTAATTCCTACTTTTTATGTAGGTAAATGGTTTCATTTTATGGCTCTCCTCCTCATTCTATATGCCCTTAATAATACAGATGTCAGATTTACAGCTTGCTGAGCTGGTATAGACTCACCCTCTCCCTACTTGCCTGCTGCTCTGTCTGTAGCACTAGCTGAATAATAGAAGTGATGAAATATTTAATTGTTGTTCTGGCCTCCTGCAGACTGCCCCAGTGGAGCCCTTAACACTCACACAGATGGAGGATGAAGGTGCTTCCGATGCCACAGCGGCAGGGTGTCCAGCTGCCACACCCAGCTCAGCCACACGCTTTTATTCTTATTCTTATAGTCTTAAGATACACACAGTCCCCCACAGATTCATTTAACCAGGAAAGTCCCACTGAGATTCAAAATCTCTTTTTTAGGGGAGTCCTATTGACCTATTGTACAATGAAAAATAGTCTTCTGCTCTCATCTGATTTAAGTTTGTTGAGAGATGATCCTTAGTCTGCCTTAGGATTTTCCGTCCACTTTTCACTCTTTTGGACCATTCTATGTAAACCTTAAAGATGTGTGAAGTGTGAAAATCACTGATGTGATTTCCTTCTGGTGTTACTAGAAGGAATGTGAAAAAGAAACATCCAACAGACTAACAAGAACTATAAAAGAACAAGCCAATCAAGAAAACCTCAAATCAGCCATATCAGATCATTGCAAAAGAGAGAATCACATCATGGACTGGAAAAATGCCAGGGTCATCCGTGCTGAAAGTAACAAGTATCACCACTGGATCAGGAAGGCAATCGAGATTAGGAACATGCACAGGACCATGAACCGGGATGAAGGAGCGTACACTGGAGGTCCTGGAGAAGGCGTCAGACAGTAGGGGGCATAAATGTTCCCTATTGTCTTATAAAACCACATGTCACAGGAACATCATGTGACACTTCTGACGATGACTACAGGAAGTTGTTGAAACAAGTAAAGCAGGTAAACAAAACTCTGGTTTTATCAAAAGAAACTGCTAAACAAGTCAATCTATATGTCGCCATGAACGATTTGTTTTAACAAGCAGTTATATAGGTGTACCTTATAAAGTGGCTGGTGTGAGTGTGAGTACTATAAACAGCAATAATTATATTGAATATTGTAACTTTTGCTTATAATTTAAGTGCAAAAAATGCTATGTATTGCCTCAATTGGTCCAGACAGGACAGGGTACAATGTTAGCTGTTTCAGTCCAGTCAGCATGCTGCTCTCTCTGCTCATAAATAAACACTTTGCAAGCTGTTACAAAAGTTTAACCTCCAAAACCTTAAAGTGCAGTCATTACATTATAGTATATTTTGTTTCAGTGAAAGGCGAGGCTGATTCAGTAAAACTTGGCCAGAGAAAGCACCATTTAAGTTTTATTTTACCAGGTGGTGAGAAATAAATAAAATGGGGCTAGGCGTTTCTTTATGAATCAATAGGACCTAAACATAGATACAAATAGGGTCGTGCGGTTGCAGAGGTGATCATGGCTTTGTTCGTCTTTGTGACACGCTTAAATGACAATCGAAGCCATTAAGTGAACCATTTTAGACTCCAGGGGCAATATACATCACTTAAACAGTACTTCCTTCCTCTATACAATTAAGAGATGACAGTGAATAATAACTCCTAAGCACGGTATATTTGCACGGCGCCAATAGATGACATAAATCCACTGCCTACACTCCAGCAGGGCCTCCATCTGTCTTTGTCAACAGCCATTCTTAAAACAGGCCTACAGCTGCCACTTTCCTCTCCTCCACACGTAGTATCTTGATACCTCTGCTGGTCGGAGATTTCGTATTCACTATAGGAGCTGACAACTCAAAGTCACTTTCTGCTGAGACTGCTTCTGTTGAACTTCTGCTTCAAATCAGCTTCTGCTTTAAATCAGATTAATCACACCTTTGGGCTGTGATTAATCACGATTCATTTTGAAATTTGTTTTTTTGTGATTTTCTTTTTTATGTGGGGCCCCAGATCGAGTTACCGCCCCTAGCCCCCTAAAGCTTATATCGCTGCCCCAGACAGACAGTCACAGCAATACTTCCTCATCTCTACACAGAGTCGTTTGAGGAGTGCAGACTGAATTTAGAGCAAAAATTTTAGACAGGACGACTAGATGACTGAATTTTTTTGCTTCTGTGAAACTACAGCAAATATATTGTGAGAAAAACACGGTTTAAGACGGAAGTGAGTCGGTGTGTAACATTGTCTGAATTCTCATTCTAAATTGCAAGATAGAGATATCCCAGAACACAGTAAGAAATAATTAATGAAAGGAATTTGTGGTTCAATGGAACTCTGAACTGCCTCTGAACTAGAAGATCCAAAATTTTAAATCAAGGGACCATATCTTTAACATTGCAATAGAATCAATGTCTTTGTGGAGACGTGTGCTCTGATTTCTTCAAGCTCTGAGAGTTGGTGAGTTTTACTTCCATCTTTACTGCAATATTGATAACACCTCATGCCCGATATTTGTCTGTCAAAACAAATGGCCAATCAGATGGAGTCATGTAATTATGAGACAATTTTTAATTAAATAGATGCCAGAAAGGTCATGTCAGAGAGTATTTACAGCCTTCCTGCAAATAAGCATAAAAAAAAGAATGACGTCAAATCTCCTATTATACTCTCATTCTATTGCATTATATTTCCTCTAATGCTCTCCCATTGTATCACTGTATCAGCCTCTTATCCGAACAGTATCTCTGCCATTCCCCGTCTTCTCACACTTCATCTATATTTAGAAGAGAACGCTGAGATGTCACCCCTGCGCTCCTCTGACACACCTTATGCTCCCAGTCTACCTACAACAAACACACTCGAGGCCAACGTAAAAGCTTCTTGATCGAACCGGGCACAGTGGAGGGATATGGAGCTCAAATCAAAGCCGGCAGCCTTCTGCACTTTTAACACTCTTCACAAAGGAGTCTCAAATTTCCCTCTCTGCCCGAGTCAGATCATCAGACAGGGTTATATAAAGCTGGAGGAGAGCTGCAACATTTAGGATAACAAGGGCCGCTACACTTGGGTGTTGGCTGCTGAGTGTTTTTGTGTATTTGAGCATTAGCTTAGCCATGTACATTACACATTTTGCCCCATAGAAAATAGAAAGCTGTACTCTAAAGCAGATAATCAGTCATAATAATTATCTAATTTTAGTCTCTCCCCTGGCCTCTAGGGAAACATCAAATCAGAGTTTGTGGGTTACCACATTGACAAATAGTACGTGAGTTTTAAGTGGTGTGGCAGTCCACAAACACTGATTTGATGTTGCTGTAAAGGCTGGGGGAGGGACTAAAGTAAAGTAAACTTGACAACTATTGGTCAAATATTTTAAGCTGATTTAATGCCTATTTAACAAAAGGTAAAATGATTAAGAGTAAGTCTTATCAATAAAATGAAGAGGATATTTCCAAAGGGGGATTACAGGTCATGCCTCCCTTCCCAAATCAGCCTAGTGACCTCAAGCTAGTATATTGACATTTGACACCAGGCACAACCATCAACACAACAAGCGGCCTCATATTGAGCAGTGCAACATTTACATACCAATCATTACTGAATAGCCAGAGCTCAGTGATGTACACGACCAACTGGGAAGTGAGCATTTCAGCTGTCCTAGAAAGCAGAAGTAAGATAGTGGATGTGGAGAATAATCTAGTCATATAGTGCTGAGTTGGCATGTTTAGCAAGTTGCATTAAAACTGTCAAGTACCAGAGTGCAATTATATATATTATATATCACTAAATCACTAAATATAAGACAATCAACAACATGTCAACAGAACTGGTTTGAATCTGACATGGGACCTTATATTGACCGCAGCTGATTAAGATGTTTTGAAGCACTTCTGTGAACCAATATCAACTTGGGGGAAAAATGTATGACGCACTGGAAAGACTTCTCTCCCAGTTGGCACGGAGCATTTGGGAACCATTGGAACAATGGGAAGAAGGCCGTTCTTGAAAGAAGATGAAGATTCAGTTTTTCTGTTCTTAGTGGACTATTCTTATCTCAGTTACATTTTCTATTATTTGTTTAGTGTCATAATTCTGAAATGCATAACTTTAAAATACGTACTTTTTAGTGGGAAAAAATGTGCTTATTCTACGATAATATGACAGTATGAACAAAAAACAGTGCTTCATTTTCTCTCTGTCTGAGCCTCAGCCCTATAAGAACATACTGTAGTGTCATGGCTTAATTTGTGAAACCTAATGTCATCAGATATTACTGGTTCTGGTGTTTTGAGTTTTCAAATGTTTTATTCATGCGTATTCAGATCTTTCTTTAGTACCACGACTACAATGACATTTATGTAACATAGGTAGGAGGAGTCTGATCCACCATTTTGCTAATATCCACAGTAAAATCCTCCCCCAGGGTGACTGGATGACAAAGCAGATGTTTCCTTTATTTTTTACCACACTCTATAGTTGTACATACTTCAATATTATGACTATAACCCAATAAAGGCATATTGTTTCCTAGTGGACCACATTGATTTGATAAATCAAAGGCATCAAATGGGAATAATTTCAGTGACAGTTTACGGCTGCAATTCCATACTGTGCTTGTGTATCGGATAACAAGAGGGGGAGGGGAGCAAAATACAGAAAGAGGAAGAAAAAAGGAGTAAATAAATGTATGAAAATTAGAGGATGGGGGATTTGTGGGGGCCCCCTTTTGAAGCTAAACCATGTAAAAAGACGTGGCCAAAGTGGGCCGTCCAATCAGCGCACAGATAGCTCGTCAGGTGACCTTGAAGCTGTGTGCTGCGCGGAGATGGCCGGCTAGCCTGGTTGCTACGGTAACTGTTTGGTATCCTAGAGACTGGCAAAAGGAGCTTATAGAAAACTGAATGGTAAGGCTCCCAGAGAATGAAAAAAAGCCAATAAATTGCATAGACGCTCGCATTTTAAACAAGCAGAACTGCACAAAGTGGTCATATGTTAGAGAGGCCACTGCAGATAAGCGCTGTTGGATTAGATTATCTTATTTTTACAGCGCACACAGACTACAGGGCTTGAATCAGGCACGATTCTTCATTGAACTATAAATAATGACACATAAGCATTCTTGATGAGCTCAGCCTAGAAATGCCTGTGTAGGTCTGTGAATCATCTGTCAGTAAAGCAGAGGTGTGTACTCTCTCACATGTGCTCGTTATTTCATCTCACAAACATTATGCACTTCCCTTTTCAAAGTTCTTCTTAAGCACAAAGATAGTGGGTCCTGTGTAATGAAAATCTTTCAGTCAGATATGTGAATTATTACTTATGGTCTATGTATTGCACGCTTCAGCAAAACAAAATAATGTAGAAAAGGAAGGTCATATAGTATATAAAATAAACAATAAACACTACACTTCATCTGAACTAGACATATTATTTTGTGTTAGAAGTGTACTGTGAATCTGTGCTCTATAAGAACATTCCTGGAACACACTATGAGTCACTGACCAAACATTGCAACATAACTGTGACATAACCATTTGCTACAATAAATCAATGTTCTTCAGTATTTGAAGAAGCAGGCCTAAGTGTGGACCTGTTGTATGGTCAGAGATAACAGAACGACAGCCTACGGACTGACATGTATGTGTAGTACAAGTCATTAAAATGCTGGCACTCATCTGACGAGCAACCTAGCGTGATAACACAGTCCAGTATTGCAGTGTGTGTGTGTAAGTGTATGTCAAAACCCTGTGGGCAGAGCTTTCCACAAGACTAGAAAGCTGCAGAAATGTGCTAGTTGCTTGGCTGGCTTTAACAACACAGACACACAGCAGCAGCATCCCCCATCATTTTTTTTCTCCATTTCCCTTGGTCTCTTCTGTCTCTTCTCTCTCCACTCCAGCCCATTATCCTGCGTTCTTTTCAAGCTGCCCCCCCCCCCGACCTTCTCCGCATGGAAGAATAGTGAGTAGAAGCGGCACACTGGCATAACCTCACAGGCAGAGGGGCTGAGGCCTATTACTGTATGCATGACAGAGCTCATACAGGGCGCACTATAGCAGCGGGCCGTTCACAAAGAACACATCGAGGTGGACGCACATTAAGGCTTGCTCTCTTTTTCTGTCCCAAGGCGCTTCCTGTGTGTGTCACTGTCTCCATCACTGCTTCATGCTTTATCTCACCCTTCCCTTCGATGGTGCTGAGATGATGACTGTCAGTGCTAAGAGTCAACAAGAAAAAAAACTAAAAACAATCCAAACATCTAATAACTGTCGGCAAGGTTGAGGTAACATATCGCATAAACAAACTTGTGAGGCAAATTTTAGGTACCTCAAGAAAGTTATGGTTTCAATTCCAAAGGGTAACTAGAGTGCCAGTATGAATTATGCATACCAAATATAGTAAGGTATAACTGTGGATGTTTCTACCCCTCTTCAAAACTATAGCTGCAGTTTTTATGCCGTTAGAAACATCCAAAAAGCTAAGACAGTCCTTTTGTTAAAGATAAAATGAGATGACTAGATTTAAAAGCAGAATCGAGCAGCTATCACTCAACAGGACTAATGATGAGCTTAGCATCGAGAGCTGATAAAGAACAAGAGTGAAACCACTGTAGCGCTGAACAAGATGGTCTGCATTTTTGAGCACTTTTGAGTATATTACATTTTACACAAAATATTCCAAATACACAAAATATACAAAATTATTTACAATGTAAGATAGCAAAAAGTAATAATTTTGTCAATATATTCAGTAAAGGACAGTAAAAAAATACATGCATACATAACTTATAAGACTATAAGACTTACTTGCCTAACGGATTACATATGTCCCAAGAACTTCAAGATTCTCTGAATGGGCTCACAATGGCTGCAGAGAGGTCTGTGATCTCAACAGGCTTTATTCGTCAAGTTCTTTAATTGATTTGATTGAATATATTGCATTTTATTTTCTATAGAAATGGTGTCCCTTGTAATGTATTTCCATTGCTGCCTTTCTCTTACTCATCTTTGTTTTTTTGCTTATTCTTCTTTGTTACATAACAGCAAAAAATAGGAACAGTTGGCCCCTGGGCTTTTTTACATCTGTCCCAGTGTGAATAACTTTTGTCCCTTTGCTATAATGAGAGTCTAAAAACGCACAGTTGACTTAATGGTTTAGGATACGGTGGTCAAACCAAGTGCAAAGTCCACAGTTAGTTTTGTACAAGAGGGTGTTGGCAGAAAGGAGGGAAATAGATGAAGATATAAAAGTGTAGAGGAAGCAAAGCATTGACAATGAATGAGAAAGTGACTCCATTAAAAGTCCAGACACGTCTGGGCCCGTGTTCTGTCATTGCTCAATACACACACATACCCTTGAGTCTGTCTTCCACTGCCTGATCAATAGAAGAAGCACTTAGGATTGTAGTGCACACAAATGTCTGACAGAGTGAAGATCCTGATGAAGATTGAGCACAAAAACCAATATGTTCATCAGAAAGCTTTTTAGTTACTTATTCCCCATACCCTTCAAAACAGTAGATTAGAGTTTACATTTGTGATAGAAAATGCAAAATTGGACTTCCAAGTTACAAGAGTTGCATGTTTTGGATGAATTGGATTCAATATTTGCTAATATTGATGTTAACACAGTCCTGCAAAAAGTAATTTTATACACTTGATTTAGTCAGACAGTTGATGTACAACATTCTGGACCAGTAAGTAAAGCAAGCAGTAAATAAGAAATGGTTTAGTAAAGAGTAATTGCTCACATTGCAGCATACATATAGGAACAAAATGAAGGTTGAGAGGAGAGTTAACTAGAGAAGGCAGAGGACATGCCTTGGACAAGGAGCAGAAGATGAGATGGATGTGCTCTTTCCATCTTACTGGAGCACTGGGTGTGGGTCTTACGCCTCTTCCCCCTCAGCACACTGGGGACACCCCATTTAAGGCTACATTATTTATGAACTGACAGATGTGGCTTTTTATGAAGTTAATAATTGAAGAAAGATGAATTCGAGGGGAAGGGACTGAGTACAAGGAGCAGTAGACAAAGGCAGGAAGGCAGTGGTTGTAGTTTTTAGATTTTCTGTATAAAAAAAGAAATGAAACTATTGAAGTGAGCTCTTATTATTTCCTACTGATCAGTGGCCTATGCCTTGTTTATCCTTCATTTTCACAGATCAATATTGGCCATTCTTCATCTCCTCCTCGGCTCTGCTCTCCCTCCTCATCCTCACAGGTGCCAGTGTTGCCATGGTAACAGTGGACTACAAAATTAATCACCTATTGGTTTGTGTGTGGACGGGATAACGGCGCACAAACATACACACTGTCAGGTTGACATGACACTGTCAGAGTGGCTTACAGCTGCTGACGCTACACAACCGCAGCATTTGTTCAGCGTCTTCAGCTTGATATCAGGCACATGCATCTGGACACTGTACACACACACACACACACACATACATACATACACACACACACTCACACACACACTCACACAGGCACAATTAAAGCGGGCTGTACGGGTGGGGATTCAAGACCAGTGCACTGAGGAACAAAAGGTCACCAATGTGAAGTTTGTGATGCCAAAAGGGATTTCCATGTTAAAGAAAGTAGCAAGGCAAACTATGATACATGTATGTTCATATGTACAGTTGCAAGAAAAAGTATGTGAATCCTTTGGGATTACTCAGATTTCTGCATAAATTGGTCATAAATGTGTCTGATCTTCATCTAAGTCGAAACAACAGACACAGTCTGCTCAAACTAATACCACACATATATGTTATGTATTCATGTTTTTATTGAACACACATGTAAACATTCACAGTGCAGGGTGGAAAAGTATGTGAACCTATGGATTTAATAACTGGACCCTCCTTTGGCAGCAATAACCTCAACTAAATGTTTCCTGTAGTTCAGATCAGACCTGCACCATGGTCAGGAGGAATGTTGGACCATTCCCCTTTACAAAACTGTAAAAAAAAACACTAAGTATGGAGAAAAAAAAAAGGCACAGCACACCAACATCAAAACCTCATCCCAACTGTGAAATATGTTGGAGGGGCCTCATGGTTTGGGGCTGCTTTGCTGCCTCAGGGCCTGGACGGATTGCTGTCATCAACGGAAAAATGAATTCCCAAGTTTATCAAGACATTTTGCAGGAAAACTTAAGACCATCTGTCCACCAACTGAAGCTCAAC
>JAVQKC010171226.1:0-13165 GCA_036025475.1 Philypnodon macrostomus
TCTCAAAGCTTCACGTCTCTGTCCTAATTTTACAAACGTACCTGTGGCGTCTTGATATTTTTATATTGTTGTTTGTTATAGTTTTAAATCAACATTTATTTAAGATACCTCAGGTCACAGTATATTAAAAGAATGAAAAACATTAGCTCCGTGCAAATGTTCTGCGGATCTTTTTTAGTTTCCTTTTAGTGCCGCTGTTGTGCATGTATCCTAAGTAATATCTGTCACAGAAAATAAACACTATTGACTTGGCCTATAGACTGCTAGCTAAAATACTGCAGTCCTATGGCTTCTTTAGTTGACAGACAATGTAATGGGCACATTGTATCACAGTATTTATTAATCTGTGGCATTGTTTTATTGATCTGAATCCCATTATGCAGGAACACCATTTAATTAGGAACCAGGAAAGCCAAACTCCTGCCTCTCTCTGTCTATGAGCGTAGAGCAGAATCACATAGTTTTGGTATAATGAGCCGAGAATGTCAGGCTCATCTTAGAGGCTGGCATTGAGACCACAATGACCACTCACTGATTGAAACAATTTGTAGCTTTGTGCGCTAATCACATTTTAAATTCAAGATAAAATGTGCACAATTTTTACAATAGAGCAGCAGCAGTGGCTCAGGTAGAAGTTTCTTAAAACAAACAAAAAAAATACTAATGGACAAAAATGCTTCATCTGATCCTGTTCTATGACGTAAAGTAATCTGTCATAATTATTATTTTACTTTAGTCTCTCCTCTGGCCACTACAGACTACCTACATAACATCATAGAACAGGGTCAGGTAGTCAATTTAAAGACTTTAAAACGTCTTATTTAAGGAAACCTCCAGACTACAACACAACCATGGTCACCAAATCAAAAGATGCTACTAATTATTGTTCTCTTTTTATATATATTTTAGATAAAGTATCTAATCTGTTCTAACTTACCGTAGAGATGGTGGTCCAGTCACTAACAGGTTCATACTACCCTTGTGTCCATGGGCAAGGCACTAGCCCCCCACTTTGCCTATATAAATGAATGTGAGCGTCACGTCGTTGTATCTAAGGTTGCTGCCACATCTCTGTCAGTCTGCACCAGGGCAGCTGTGGCTTGTAGCTTACCACAACCAGCATATAAATGTGGAGTCAACAAATAATGGACTAAATTGTAAAGTGCATTGATCCAAGTTTTATCATTTTTAACAGGAAATCTGTAATGATATTCAAAATCTCACTAGAGTATAGGGGTGCGATATGACGATAAAAGATCGTATCGATGTAAAGTTATGATCTGCTAATATGTGAGGATCGTTGAATTGGGCTATTGTGCATTAATTTATGCTCTGCGCTTCACTGTCATTTTTATTGTAACAATGTAAGTGTTCATTATGTTGTATAATGATGTATTTTGCAATAGATGTATACTAAAATTGTGATCTTGGCTTATAAAATTATAACTTATGAGATATTATATTTTTACAATATCAGCCATATTAGTTATCCTTATATTTAAACAGCTGCATACTTACCCTAACAGTGGTGCGGCTGTCGAATGTAAAGGACTTGATCTGCCCATTCTCCAAAAACACCTTCAGCACATTTGGTATGAGAAGCAACGAGTCGTCCTTGAGCATTGTCTGTGAGGAAATGAGGGAAAAGAGCATTGATTATATAAGCAGAATAACAATGTGGGAGTGCAGAAGCAATTTAAAACAAAAAATGGCACATCACTATACCATTACAGTCTTACAGTGAGCCCCGTTCCTTTATTGGACATATATATAAAACAGACCAGAGGTGCAAGTCTGATTACGCCTAAAGGCATGTGTGAGCAGTGTGTGTCTCAGGTGGAAACTGAAAAGAGAAGAAAACTCAGAGTAATTTTACTCAAGTAAGAGTACCATTATTTCAATATAATGTTACTCAAGTAAAAATAAAAAGTACTCTTTCACATAATTACTGGAGTAAGAGTAGAAAAGTATTGGGTGAGAAAACAAGTCCTGAGTAACTGTTTGAGCGTAATGTCAGATTATTTGTTTAATTTTGTGGTAATCTGGCAAAAAAATAAAAAGATAATAAACAGATTTTATATTTCAAAAGATAAAATAAAAACATAAATATTTTCTGTTCTTACATGAGGTGGGCAAAAGATTTTACTCAAGTAAGAGTACAGTTACTTCAAAATATCATTGCTCAAGTCAAAAGTATTGTGCAGTAAAGCTACTCTATGGAGTACAATTGATTTAAAAAGTTACTCAAGTAAATGTAACCTACCTCTGATAAAGCTATATATGCTTTGCACAGCTTTGTAGTTTCTGTATATAAAATTGTTGATAATAATACCAATAATCAACACCAAATCTAAAAAGAACATAACCATGCAGGGAAATAAAGATTTTAGAAAACTGAAAAAAAAACAAAACAAAACAATCAACCAATTCAATCACTTTATACTTTACTTTCACTTGAATATAATCCACCCACTCAGATAAAGCTTTACTGTAACCTTGTGTATACTCTTATATAAAATACTATATTTATTGATTTATCTTCCCAGTAACCATGGGCCTTAGACAAGATACACCCTGAAAAATGTAGCAGAGACACACACAGCCTGACATTCATTTACAAGGGTCACTTCGGAATAGACCATTTCTTCACATGTTGCATGTCTTTGAATGTTGGGGGGATGTCGATGTAGCCAGAAGGAACACACAGTACCAGCAGGACATTCAGGTTTCACTTAGCGAGATTGTTCCGACCTGAGAATTATACTCGCATCCTCCTGCTGCAGTATATATACAGCATACTGATGTAGGCTTGCAGGAGAAGGACTACACTGTGGGAAGTGAACTCTGGACAATACATAAAAGAACAAAAAGCTGTCTTAAGAGGCCCACCTCATGCTATGGGATCAAAGACGGGTTTATTCAAATGTCTTCACTCTGTCCATGAAAAGTGAGGGCAGGATTAAAGGGCTTAAGCACAGACTTGTATGGGTGTATGTGCATGTCTGTGCATAGATGCAGAGTCTTGCTTTTACATTTAGTAGCACATTTAGATTGGCACTTCCCTTTTCTTCCTGGATCACTTTTCTTTAAAACATCTCAGATCTTAATTTGAGGAGGAACAGGAGGGAACATAATCTCTTACCTCCCAAAATGGGGCCTGCACCTTTTCACCCCACTATTCTCCCATCTATAGTTTTTTTGTGAATCTATAGATGTTTAAAAATACATATAGATCATTAACAAGCACAAAAATTGTTATAATAGTAAATATAATTTAAAAAATCAAGGGGAATCAAGGTTCACGAACAAGGAATTCATAACGTTAGTCTTAGTTCCTTCTCGATGATGAGGGAACATCCCTCCGCTACACCCCATTTGTGTTCCCTTACCTCTGGCTTGACAATTTAAGCACTGCTGATTTACATTATACATTTTCAAAGAACTGCATTTTCAATTTGAAAAATATCATGTTGTAAAAAGGCCTATGGGTATAATCTGACGCAAAGATGCAAAACTGGGATATGACCTTCCATGTAAATCAAAGTCTCACTACCTTTTCTTCTGTCTGTAAATGCAACACCAAATCACAGATGAGAGTAACGGTTTATGAATCTATCTCAACAGCAGATCTTCAAAAAAACCCTCATTTAATATAACAGTGTTCACAGCAGATGGCCAGCAGACGGTTTTAAGATAGCTTGGTATTCAGACTACAAGCTATACTTTTGTGCAGGAAAAGGAAACACTTATGTCTGAACAATCTTTGTACTGCAACATATTAAATACACTAGCCATGCAACTAGTTGGTCTAACATCTCCCACTAAAAGACTCAATCCATGATAGTCTCTTACTACTCATATCCCTTGATGATACAACACATAGATACAACTGAAATTTGTATGGTCAATAGAGGCCAGAGGCGTCTTTGGTGGCGCAGGTACAAGAAATGTTTTGCAGTAAGTCAAACAGGTGCATATTTCCTGTCATAGCCCTGCTCTTGTGCCTCCTCCTATTGTGTTTATTGTGAATTCCTGTTTTTATGACTTCAATCTCTGAATGTACAGCACTTTGAGTTGTCTTTGTACCCGAAAGGTGCTATATAAATAAACTTGAGCTCTACGAAGATAGATTCACAATTTAAAACTAGAGGCTGGAGTGGTTCAGAGATGAGATACACAATACTGATTGCTGGTGGCTATAAAATGAGCTGATTCTTGTTGGGAACATCTCTGTTTCATTTCAGTTCTGAGCTGAGAATAAGCACCAGCCCGCTTTCGGAGGAATTACATTGCTGTTTGGTGCTTCGGCAAATCACCCTCAACGTGACACAAATACATATAATTTAGTTGACTGGTCATGAAGTCGACACCTGCTGTTTGGTTCATGGAAAAGTCAGTTTAGCCATTCACATAATCACTGTGTGAGGAGTATAATTTCACATTACAGGGAACAGTCAGGCCAACTCATAGTTAATAATAGAGTATCTGGAGAGTGATAGCAGTACTTTTGACAAAAAGCGAATGTTTCTGACGATCTTTGAGTCTGCTGGCATCAAAAGGAGCTGAAACAGATGAGACATAACGTTCTTGTGGGAGAGTTTTCTGCAGGTGTCCTGAGGAGTGAGCAGCCGAATACATTGTGACTCATATCTGAACGCAGCTCTATAACTGGTAGAACCTTTTAGAGACCAATGCTATTTAGGGACAGCAGTGTCACAGAAACCAATCTATTTGCTCCCTTGTCTCTACCAATAAAAGCAGCTGTCATTATGATGGCAATGTCAAACACAGCAGACTAGAGTAATGAATCGAGGTTGACTTGACTCACTGCAACTGTGTAAAAAAGGAATAAAGAGAGCAGAGAGGATGCATTCTTCTTCAGCATGTTCAAACACAGTACACACCAGGACAGGGATGTGCAGCAGCAGGGTTCAAAGAACAAAGACACAGGTTGAACTTACTGAGTCTGGGTCACTGATGGACACTTGCTCAGAAAAGCGCACTTTAGGCGGGTTGGTTCGCAGGCGGGCCTTTTTGGCTGCGCTTATGAAGGCAGACTTAGGTGACTGAGAACGGGAAGAGAGAGAGAGAGAACTATTGAGTCAGCTTGAAAAAACATAAATGAGAGAAATGCCTCTATGACTGCCAAGAAGATGTGTTTTAGAGGGGCTAATGCTGCTGCACTGCGACAACTATTAATCTTATATTATGGCATGCTCACAACTGCTGAGATAATTTGAGTTTTTTTATATCTTGGGTTGAGATTAAAATCCTTGGAGAATAACGTATGAGCTTTACGTTATCAACTGTTTGCAAACAAATATCCTGTTTGGTTGACATTAAATAAAATCTAATACACACTCCTGTATTGCTCGCCCACACAAGCTTTTATTTCTCTAACATAATGTTCAGACATAATTATCCATGTCTCCAATAATAGTAAACAAACCCCTTTAAGTTGTATTATAATAATAGTAATTTGTGAATACAAAACAGCAGGTTTTACCTGATGGGGTTGAAGCACAGTGAGCACTATAGTGTCTTTACAGCATCTGTGGAAGGACAGAGACAATGGAGAGTGTTAGATAACGCATGGACAGGCCTGTATTTGAAGAGGTTCTTCAGATTAGATCTGCCATTTTCTCATTGTCCTTCAGCTGCAAAAGACTGACTCATCCCAGGTTTGTGTTGATGTATTGCATGAGCTGCAAAAGGAAACGTCTTGGTCCTTGATCTCCCATTTTAACAATGTGCTTACTCAGTCCCCTCACATGTGCCCCCTTCCTATCCCTCCCTCTTGGGACAGTAAAGGATGTTACCTTACAAGGTCTATGACTCTCTCCCGGGGCGCGTCGCTCACCAGCTCCTCGTTAATGGCCAAGATCTGGTCTCCAGGGAGAAGCTTGCTGAAGGAAGGGCCGTCTGTAGGACACAGAGACAAATGCACTGAGTTAAAGTTATTTATGTGATCATGTAGCATTACTCTATGGACATGCACACACTAACCAGCTGAGACGGAGCGGACTATGACAGGTCTCTGGCTGCCTGCGATGAAGCCGAAGCCTTGAGTTGGATGCCGTTTGATAGTAACCTGTCGCGCTGAGGGAGGACTTAGGGTGCCACTGTCCATACCATCCTGGCCCTCCTCTAACATTACAAAGCTGCAGAAACACATTGGTTGGGTGTGGAACAATTTTTACATGACACCACTATACCAGCCACAAACACATTCTGTTCTACTACCTGTCATATGCATTTGTGTGTCCATCCTGGACCTTTGCCATCCCCTGAGAGGAGGGAGCAGCATGGGACTGGGTTGTACAGCTAAAACGACTCTCGTTGGTGTAATCATTCACCTAAATGTAAAGGGACATAAAATACACAGATTACCACATGATTAGGTACAATCAATTCACTCCACAGCTACACTGATGGTGTCTGAAGCCACAGCTGCCCTGGGGCAGACAACCAGAGCTGCCTTATAGCAGGGGCTAGGATGGGCTGAAAGCCCAAGGGCCTTCACTGACCAAGGGCTTAAAAAAAAAAGAATTGCAGTTATTCTGTAATTGGTTGACTATTCTGTCAATCACTTTTAGTTGTGGTGTCTGGTTATGGCCGTGACAACCCAGCTCAGCGCAGATCAGAGCAGAGCAGAGCAGAGCAGAGGGAAATGCGTGACTGCAGCTTACAGTCAGAGAGTGAGAGAACACTTGGAGAATCATATAAATGACAAAAACCTATGGGCGTGGGTCAGTAGCTCCATCTTGGGCCCCACCGAAAAAAGATTGTTCAACAAAAGCTAAATAATTGTGATTAAGCGTGATTGATTGTAATTTTTTACTTGTGATTGGTTATAAAAGTGTGTTTGTGTTAACAACACAAATTTGGAAGGAGTATTATACAATCTATTGCCCCTTTTATGCTAGTACCTACTCAGTCCTACTCAGCTCTACTCGGCTCTACTATACTCAGTTGGTTTTCCATGATCAAAAAAGTACCTCCTTAATATGGGCGGGACACCACACATCTCAGCCAATGACTTATCTAGAGCCAACAGTCCAGCCACTCAGTGGCATGCAATCTGTTTTAGTATCAACTCGGCTCATTTGGAACCTCGGAGATGCATGTACTAAATAGTACCTCTTCCAGGTGTTAACACCTAATTAAGGGTGAAAACCAGGCGGAGTAGGTACTAGTGAAAAACGGGCATATATGGTGTGTATGGTGGTTATAGTGGCCCTACAGACAAAAACCCACAAACAGCCTCTACAACTCCCAGAAATCCCACATTTAGACCAGGTGGGTAAAGTGTCTTGCCCAACAACACAACAGCAGCATGAACTGGGCAGGGATCAAAACAGCATCCTTGCGGTTAGTGGACAACCTGCTCTAGCTCCTGGCCCGCAGTCACTCTACTGTTGTTTTTAATGCTAAAAGCCTGAGCTACCTGTACAAATACAAACATATAACTAATAGATAAATCACTAAAGCCACAGTAACACTAGCTCTACTGCTGTGAACAACACAGGCTCTTTGCAGATGTCTTAGTGGGTGGAAGTGAAGGCAACATACTGCCACACTGTGTGAGCAAGTCTGTCGACATGTGGGCTTTTGTTTTGAAGGAAACGTGTAGAACTGATAACTGTGTGAGTCGTGAGTAGTGCTGTTTTATTTATCCATACTTGTAAATGAATGACTAGGACATGACTAACAATTTGGATTTGGATGATGCAGATGGGCCAAAACCAAAGTGACTAAACGACAGCACACAACCCGCCTCATGATTACTATGCAGCGTTACAATGGTGAAAGCAAATACCTTTTTAGTATTAGTAGTATTATATTAGTAATTAGTTTTGCATTCATATTCTTCCCACCTGTTAATTGTGTTTCTGATAACACTGGCTTGGGTGGAAGCAAAGCATATTTACAATTCCACGGACGTTCTACCGATCTCAACCTTGCTATGCACTATTAGATAAGGAGGTTGATGTTTTGTAAATGGGCTCTAATTTAAGCTCTAGAAATCCATGTTATTATTTATTTATTTTGACATGCTTTGAATTTTAATCACAACATTAATTCTAAAATATTAGTCTAGAAGGAAAAGCAACAATGTTCAATATTCATACGACATGTGACATATGAAGCGGCACCTGTCAGAGGGTAAAGGTGCACAGAGGTGAAAAATGATGCTGCAACATCTGGTTTTGCTTAAAAAAAGAAGATTAAACTTTTTTGATTGAGAATAATGGCTGTCTCATTTGAAACTCCTAATGGATTCTGACAATGTAGTTCACTCAGTATGTTTTGTACTATGCACCATCCGTCTCTCTCTCTCTTCAAAAGGACACTCATTTTGTTGCATCTTCAAGGAGGGGCCCGCAACCACACATTTATCAGGTGTGCATGTGATTTGTGAGTGCATAATAGCTATCAGTAAATCTGAACAGCTCCGTTTTAGTGCAAAGAAGCTAAATGGGGTGACATTACATAGGGCTGTTGTTCTCAAACTGTGGTTATCGTTTACACAGGTTCTTTGTATTAGACATTATTACAGGCCTGCTCTGACAAGGGGCCTACATTTGACCTGGTTTAGTCTGAATTTAGACTTGATTATAGTCCTGGTTTAGATCTAACTTTTTTGACCTGATTGGGTAAGAATTTAGACTTGGTTTAGGTGGGTTTGCTCCTGAAGCCCCATTTTAGACTTTGGCCCTTAGGTAGTAATCCTATTTTTATTCATCTGGGTAGTTCTAATTTTTCACATTTCAGTCCAGTCGAGCCCATAGTTGCAATACAAAGTTACATAACCACTGTCAAATCAATCAATCAATTACTTCTTTTCTGCGCTGCATGATCAAAACCTGGTTCACTTTTCGATTTTGTTAGTCAAAAAGAGGTGGTAAGGAAAAGTAAAGCAATAATAAATCATGCTTGCGTTGGGGGGCCAGCATCCATCTCATCATGTTTGGAAAGATAAACATGCATTCAGCAGAGGGGCGCCCTTTCACTGAGCACCGAGGAATTCACAGAAGATTCCCCAAGGGCATCAGCAGGCCCGGCTGTCGCCTTGACTACAGGAGCCGGTACGGCTGTGGTGTGATGTTCTACCGATCTCAACCTTGTGTCGAGCTATTGATAGAGACGTTGATGTTTGGTAAATTGGCTCTACTTTAAGCTCGAGAAATCCATTTTGTTTTTACACGCTTTGAATATTAATGCCAATATTTATTTAAAAAGAGTAACAATATTCAGGCGACATATAAAGCATGATCAGAAAGCCTACACTACTTTTCTGAATGAAAGCCAAAATAGAGTTCAGTCATTCCTGTTAGAAGCTGGTTTAGACATTGTGAAATTTGAGATTGGGGCTGTTTGATTTATTGTTCAGTTCGGCATCACATACACAGCAATATCATAGTCCATCTCACTGACCAGTTCACTCCTTTGAACACTATCAGCAGTGGTTCAGGTTTTAAATCTGCAGTTTTATTGAGAAAAGAAGGATCCCACTGCTACTTGGATAAGCACAAGAAGAAATTCACCATGAAAAAAGAAAATAAGTCTGAGAGCAAAAAATTAAAGCGTGAATACAAATAGTGATGTTAAAAAGTAGGATTCAAGTCAGACAACTGGCCACTTTATTTAGTAGGACAATTACCATGCTGATAGATTTGAAGAAGAAATGCCACTTTGAACATTTTAGATGATATGGCATTTTCATGTAACTGTCTAAGGTTTTACAGTGAATTTGAAAAAGATACAATATCCAGTAAGCAGCAGTTATGTGTGTGAGAATGTCTTAATGTCAGACGTCAGACGCTGGTTTGAGGTTTTAGAAAGGCAACTCATCAGACAAAACATGAAGCAAGTGAGCTACAGCAGCTCAGTGCCACTTTATAGATGTACCTGTTCAACTGAGTGTTTAAAGTAGAAAGTAACTCATGTTTTGCCTGAAAGTCTTTGGCAATTGGTATTCTCTATAATAAGTGAAATCGAAGGAGGAAATATTACATTAGTCAATTGACTTTACGGCAAAAGCCTCTTAAATCTTGCTGTTAGATACCACGCACTCATCAACATAATCTGCATAATCTTAGCATTGAAATGTAAATGTATTTGTAGAGATACGGTAAACATTTATACATCTAAACACAGGTCAGGGAGGGTTAAATAAGATAAGCACATAATGCAGTTTACATGTTGAGCTATAATTAAAACCCAAAGGCGATATTATGTGGGACAAACAACATAAAAATATGATTTATGTATTCAGGGTAAGTAAATGCAACATATTAGTGTGAGCAATATTATTCATAGTTAATTAGTTTAGGCTATTCCCCCATGCAAGAGTTGCAGCTTCAGCTTCTAAGATGCCAAGCCTCCAATGTAGAATCTTAATTATGGCTTAATAGGAATTAAAGAGACTATTCCAGTGACAATTGCTCTGGTACTTTCACATGACACTGAATTATCTGGATACTTACCCTGTGGACGCCTAAGGAATCCTGCTTTACTTTGAGCTAATTGTTAATTAACTGTGTCTGGAATTAAAAATGATAATCTTGAACCAGAGATTGGATCAGCCGCTAGGACGGGATCTCGGGATATGCGACGTTCTCGGATCACTGATTTCCCCCAAAACAAAAAACAATGGATGGTTTCCAAGAGTAATAATTATCAAATCAAAGCAATTCAGTGTTTAGTAAAGCATGTGGAACAGCTGAGAGGAGACTAACTCTTAATAAATGCTGGATTGTGTTGTACTTGAAATTTTCTATTAACCAGATAATATTTGTTTTCCTAACTGCACACTTTAATATAATTGGCTTATGGAAAAAAAATAGAGGTACTTAGTATGCCTTCATAATATTTAATCATCTAGCTTTTGAGTCGTGGCGTGGCAACTATGGACATCATGACTTAGTTTCAGGGCTGACACAGACATTGACTGAATCCGGAGAAAAGACATAGAAGACACACAGACTCCAAGAACACTAGTAACTACTCAGCCATACTACATAAAATATTTGAATATAAAAAGCAAAGCAATGAAGCCTTATGCAAATGGATACATTTTGTGTGCGCAGCCTTGAGTTGTGACTGTCAGCATATATCAAATGTAACAAATCCTTGAATGTGAAAACATCCTGTTAGGATTATCATGGAGTCCACACTGTAATCTCCCCAGTGTGCTGCGAAATGAGCCTCTCTTGGACAAAGACACACTGCTCGTCACATGTCTGGCCTCTAAAAAAAAACTTCTAACACCCCAATAAAAGCTACTGTTTTCAATCTGCTCTCAACTGTTGGCTGTGATAAACACAAATTAATGCAACAGTTTCAAAATATTACTTTGTGCAAATATGTTAATAAAAAACACTATCGCATTGAGAGCCAATGAAATGAAGCCATAAGGACTGTGTAAGGGGGAAAAACACTGCAAAAAACTACCTATTCAAGTTCATGGGGAAAAGATGAAAGATACAGTATGTGAAAGTGAGCATTAATCTTTATGACTGATAAACCTAGATAGAAATAGATTCTTAATCGAATGGAGCAGCAACAGTGGAAGAAGCATACATTTCTTATTATCTGACTTTTTAAATGCCTAAGTCGCATGGACAATAAGAAAAATATTATATGGCAATTTCAATATGTTTACTAGTATACTGTATGCTCGAGGACAATCAATATAACATTAATATATTTAATCTATTTAAAGGCCTAAATACATATTGATATAGAGTTCTGCAATGCTGGTTTATTAGACAAATGGCGTTATTGTTGTATTTGGAAAATAAAGTAAGAGATAAGTAAATGTAATA
The DNA here is from genome assembly GCA_036025475.1 of Philypnodon macrostomus. Taxonomy (NCBI): domain Eukaryota; kingdom Metazoa; phylum Chordata; class Actinopteri; order Gobiiformes; family Eleotridae; genus Philypnodon; species Philypnodon macrostomus. The sequence goes on from JAVQKC010171226.1 coordinate 11,832, forward strand.
ATATGCACAGTACATGAAATAAACTTGAGCCTGCATTGCCTTCAATCCTATTTTAAAATGTAACATCATTTTGCTTTGATAAATGTTGGACACACTCATTTTAAAAACCTTCACAATACTGGCTCAATACTAATACTGTACTAATACTATATCCTGTTCTCAATACTATATCCTGTTCTCAATACTATATATGACTATGTCACCAACACGCACATTAATTGGACATTGTTTGCGTGATTTCTATGGGATTTTATATTGTTAACAAGCAATTAAGAGGCCCCTCTCTAATTTGCATATGCACATTAAATATACACTAGCCCGGAACACAGTGCCAAAATTCATGAGATTTTGTTTGTGTTCATCTGGATTAATGGCTTAATTAAAGTGCTCCAGGGCATTAATTAGTTAATTATTCAATTATTATTCATTGTAGGAGTACCAAACTCAGTCTAGTTTGGCATCTTCATGATATGTAACTGTCCACAAAATTAGGAAAAGATTGAACAATAATCGTTATTGCATCACAACTTTAGGGCATTAATTAATATTCATCTTAGAAGTACCAAAATCAATCCAGTTCAGCATCTATATATACATACATACATACATACATACATGCATATCTTTATGATATGTACCTGTGTGTAAAACTTGAAACTGATCCGGCAATTTGTTTTCGTGTGTTCACACGTAGGATCTGTGGACACGGACCGACGTGATTCCATAATATCGCTGAACCATCGTTCCCCGATATAATAAATATGCAGCCGTTTATATTCCGCCTGTCCATGGTGACTGTCTAGTGGCCTAATTTGCCAACAGCATTCCTTTACTACTCTGTCACCAGTTACTCTTCCTTTCTCACAAATAAGCCTTACCCCAGTATACGACCAGATGGCATCCCATTTACTAAAGCGCTGAGTAGTTTCTTCCTTCACGTTCCAGACTTATTGCACACCTAGACTGTCTCTGTGTCTTTTTGAGTTAATCTTTTGCCCGCTCCGTCTGTCACTGTCTGCGCGTTGGTTCGGCACCGCCCCGTATTGCCCATTTTAGAAATGGATTGTTGCCATGGGGAGAAGCGACAGCTTGAGAGGTGATTGATGCGCCCAAAACAGAGGACGTCAGGGCCCCGGGCTGTAATTCTTTGTGGAAAGTGTCCACTGATTTCACCACTGATGTTTTCAATCTCTACCTGTTTGTCCAGGGCCCAAAATAAAACTAGGCCTGTGCTGTCGTCCCCGACAGCAAGGTGTATATCGGCGAAAACGGCCCCATACGTCTGCCCCGTACGTCTGCCCCGTACGTCTGCCCCATACGTCTGCTACAACTGT
>JAVQKC010171229.1:0-21893 GCA_036025475.1 Philypnodon macrostomus
CTCTCACAGTGGACATGCACCTACGATGAAAATTTCAGACCCCTTCATGACTTCTAAGTGGGAGAAATAGCAAAATAGCAAGGTGTTCAAATACTTGTTTTCTTCACTGTATATACAGGTTTCACATCTTTGTTTAACCTTAATAAACTTCTATTGTAACTCTCAATCTCAGGTTTTTTGTATGTGTTATCCTCTCATGAACTTTCCTCTGTTTCCCAAGTTGGCCCGACGCCTGATGGTCACACTTTGGAACTCCTCCAAAGGGTCAGGTGTCTGTCGGGGAGGCGTCCTCCTTTGGGAAAGGTGCTGCAGATTTATGATGATACAGCACTCTTTTGACTTTGTAGCAGTTGTCTCTAACATCTGTAGTCATTCTCTGATGGCTGTCCTGGGATGCTTTTTGAACTATTCACACACATGTTCATTCATCTCTCAGGGTGATCTTTGTTAAAGGACACTGGCTAAATCCTAATGAAGTTAGTTTCTAAGTTGTCACATTAAGTTCTAGATTTATTAGATTGAAAATTGGGCCAAATGTGGTCGCAATGCATGTAAGTAAATCTAAATATAATATGCATGCTTGAATTGTTGCCTGTCAAGTTAAGATGTAGTCCCTATAAGTTTCCTATGTATTCATTATTTTACATTAGTTCCATCAGTTCAGACTTTGTGGGTTTACCACTTTTATCAAATTGAATCAATCGAGTTTTACTTTAGGCCCTGCCCTGGCCTCTACAGACTAGAGGCAACCCACAACAGAATCAGATTAGATTTTTTTTACGTTTCACTTTTTCTTATTTTAGGCACCCAACAGACTACACATTAAATATGAAATTGATGGTGGTTTATTAGTTTATATTTATGTTATCTGTGCAATAGAAAAGCATTTTTTTACATTGAATAAATTGATTTTCAAGCATATTCGTTAATCAGGTGTTATTTGATTTCTTACTAGAGATACAGCACTGATAAACCCAATTGTGTAGACTTAAGACTTAGACTTAGTTACCAAATTAGTTCAACTATGTAAACTCTACACTGGACGCTGATTTACAATATTACATTATTGGCACTGTGATGAAGGGTTTAGTTAAACAAAAATGAAATATGCCTGTAAATTGCTGATATTTATAGACCCTGGAGCTAAATAACTACTAACTACTAAATAACTAAACATAAAGATTGGTCCTGTCACACTTTCATTCACATTCACACCCATGATTGCTTTACTCACAGCCAACATATTTTCTTGTAATGAAACGCACAGCTGGACGCTCTACTGATGGCTAAATCTGTCTCAGTCCGAGTTTTGAGGTCTTTGCTGAGGTTCAGTCTCCACATGTGTCCTCACTCACCCGCTGAGTCCTGGTTCTGCAGAGGTTGTACAAGGCTCAGAGGGCTGTGAGTATAGGGCTTCTCCTCAGACAAAACATGGAGGAAGGGCATCATCACCAGCTAATTGTGCACGGAGTTTTTACACACAGGGCAGCCTCTAATTGCAGGTGTTAGGACAGCAGGTGTTCTGGTTGGAGTAAATGGGGGGGGGGGGGGTCTGAGCGAAGGAATGGACAGGCTGTTTTATCACTGCAAAAAAAAAAAAAAAAAAAAATCGAGATTAGTAAAAAAATGACTTGAATTCAGAATATTTTTCTTGTTTTGAGTCTTTTACTCTTCAGTGTTGGCAGACACTTTGTGATGCTTTAGAGAAACCAGAAAAATAACTAATCTACAGTTTAGATTTATTCCCTTATCTTATTTAAGATAGATTATTTGCCAGTGGAAGAGGACAATTTTTTGGCAGATAATTTATCTTAAAAATAAATAAAAAATATTCAGAATTGAAAAAAAAAGTCAAATAATCTAGAAAAAATAAAGTAGTAAATGAATCTAAACTAGGTCAAATTAAGATTAATAGTCCCAATTCAAATCATTTTAACTAGATATTTCTTTGTTGCAGGCGTAGGGGCATCTGGTTGGAGTAAATAAGGGAAAATGTGAACCAGGCTGTTTCACTTTGCTATTATAAGGCTCCCCGCTGGACTCCAAACAAGAAGACACCTCCGTTGGTATGCAAAACCAGTTTAGCTGCCCCGGTCTGAGAGCTACACTGAGGGCCTAAGGTCAGACTTCCACAGAGGGAGCTTTGCAAATGTTGTTCCTTCCCCAAGGCTGCAGTCAGCAAGCAAATTAACACACTTCAGGGTTTTTAGAGTTTTCCTGTGAGACCCACTGATCCAGTCCTGATTCCCAACTCTCTTCATTATTCAGAACAACACTTTGGACTCGATTGGTGATTTTGACTAAACTAAGAGCAAGTCATGACACCGGGGCTTAAGGCAAGAACAAAGAACATATTTTGCCAACAATAGTTTCAAAATAAAGTTCTGGTTTTAGAGTCAGGGTGGAACATCATTTTATTGCACATTGTTTTGTGGCGGACCGGTCTCTTTGGTATTCACGCTGGACAAATGTAGGAAACAGAAGTAGGGTGCATGTTACAGAACAATATGTGTATAACAATGCACGTTATAATTGTATGTTAAATATGCATCATGTTCCAGTGTTGTATTTTAAGATGACCTTTTAATGTGTTTTTTCCCTCAATGCCCTTCTTCCTGGTCTCCCTTTGGTCTGTGGGAGACTGATGGATTCTTTCACCTGCTCCTCGTTAGCTTTTCCTCTCGAGAGCATTTAGACTCTTTGTCCTACTTTGTCTGTGTCACTTTATTGTCAGTCCTGGTGCACTGCCTTGCTCTGTTCTGTCACATCGAACAGGACTTTCCCTTCAGCGAGGATTTACTTCAGATTAGTGCTGAGATTTTCCATCACACAGGACCCAAAAATTTGCTTCTGTGGTCATCTTTGGTAGGGGGTTCTCAATCGACTGACTAAAGTCTATAACACTGCATTTTGCATAGCTTTTAAGTTGCGTGTGTGTTCACCATTTTACATCCAAAGCCACATAATCTCCATTCTTTTTTACAGTTAAAAAAAATCTATACAGTAAGTCACTGAAGAGCAGGAGGTAATGTATCTCTGGTCATTAGTACACATGCATTTCCATTTCTTTAAAGGACCCAAAGCATAGCCAAAAAGGGCTTTCTGGAAAGTGTAATATGCATTGATTTAGTTTTAATACCAGGATACTGTATCAATCATGGGAAAACCTCATCATCTAAGTAGGTCTAGTGCCATTTTCCATTCATAGCCTTGAACCTTCACATCTCTTTTTCAACATCCAGATGAAGCTCTTCTTATAAATGCATTCTATGATGAGTAGAATGCATCTAGTGTCCACGTAAAGATTAAAGCCCATCTGAAAGCCATTGTGTGTCTAGTGTGAGCAGAGTGCTGCAGTGATGTGGACTACAATAGTGTCTAATTAGCATACATTGTCAGATGTCATCCGTTTGGCCCCGGGACTCACTGCAGTGACCTTTAGCATGGTTTGAACTTTCTCTTGCTGTTAAATATACATATTCTACACGCTCACACGCTGCTCTTTCTTTAGACACGTTTGGGCTGACATTTCCATGTGCATCGCTCAGAAGTCTAGCTGACATTTTATCCTTGTTTTATCTTATTTTGGGAAGCATACCCATTGTTGTTGGTATTTACTTCTTAAGACACAGCCTCAGTGTATCTTGAAGGAATGGAAAGATGATTAACATATTACTCCACTTGTAATATGCCAACCCATAATACTTTATCTTAAAATGTAAAATATTAATATTATCTTGAGATCCAATAATGTGATGTGTTGGTAACTGCTATATCTACCGGTAATGCTGCATGCCTTTTATTTTCTATTGTGAATATTTATGATTTTAACTCATTTGCAAATCATTGTGTATAGTTTTTAAATATTTTACACATTCCCATTATTTTTTGACTGGTGCATACTATACACAGAATCTATAGAAGGGCAAATCCCCATGGGTTTGGAGCATAGGGCTCATTTGCACAAATCAGCAAAGTACTGTTCTTTGTATAATCTAAAACAAAGTAAAGAACTAATATTAGTCATTCATTTTCTCTTTATATTTCTGCAGAGGTCAACAATTAAACAACAGTTTGATCAATATCTTGACCCATATTGTTTTCATGTCCTTATGTGATGTTGTGATGATATGGCTGCAATTTGTGTCACTATGCGTTACGCCCTACAAGCACAACAACTGAACAAAAAGTAAAACATAAGCAAAGCCACAAAAAGTCAAAGTGCACTTATTGTATGAGCCAGACTGCCATTTTACCCCAGCCCTATGTTTGACCGAATATGTCAAATCATATCATAAAGAATAAACCAAGAATGCTTTCCAGACCAGCCACTGCTCTTGTCCACTCCACAATGGCCCCTTTTGTCATTTCCCGCCAGTGATGTGGAGGCCAGCCGCTGTCCAGAGGGAACGGTCACATCGGCCCTCATAACAATGGCTGACTGGGTGGTGCAGGGTCGAACAAGACCGAGGGCTGGGGGCCATGTGCTGTAAATACAGGGCTTTATCAGGCCAGCAGATGCTATGAATGGGTTTATAAATGGTTGAGTAGGCTGTCAAAATGATGGGATCTGGCATTTAACTGTTTGTGATGTATGGAGGAGAAATATGATGTGATAACAAGGCATAGCCATATCTTTACCGCAGAGGGAAAAAAGCAGATAGCAAAGTGTGGATTTGTTGGGAATAATGGCTTTTGCAGCACGCTCAGATAAAGCATCTCATTTTGTAGATGTCATATGTTATGATCAGTCAAGACGTGTGTTTTTTCAACCAACTCAGAGATGTCTTGGAGGATATGACACCGCTGCCAGTAGAAATCTCTCAAGGATCTGCTGAAGCCCCTCTTAAGCAAACATTTGCATTCGCCACACAACTGTTTGAGTATCAAATTGTGCAAAGTGCATTTCTCTTCAAAAGAAAAAAAAAAAAACTGTCAAGGTTAATTTTTCACCACAAGGCTCTGCGAAAACATAGCTTTGACCCGACTCCACTTAAAAAAAAAACACAAGTTCAACTGGTCCATTCATTGGAAGTATGCACTCAATTTTTTCAATTTTCATCTCATAGGAGCGCTCTCAAATATGAAGCATTTATGTAAATTCAAGCATTAGGAAAATCAAACATCAGATTTAATGAATTTATGCCTCTGTGCTGTTACATTTGGGTCCTTCACAAAATAGAAAACAATACATTTCAAGGTCATTTAAATGCAAAATCTGGATAATGGGAGTTGTATGACTTATTTAATTGCCTCTCTGCAGACTCTTTTAAACACCCCATGACAGTGCATAAGTGAGACAGGCCTGCTGTTTACTGCGATGACCTTAACCAAACAATTCCTCAAGGTGGTCTTCAGAGTCTGTCCTTTGGTCTTGAGTTAATTGGGTGTCATGGCCCGGAGCAGCAGATTTATGTGCTTTCATGGCAGTAGAACGGGGCCTTAACATTGAGGGGGGCACAAACTGCTGTGGAAAGCTATAGTCTTTAAAATTCTTCTAAAGGAATTTGCTCACATTCATATCACATCATCGAGACACACATCATACCTGCTTTAAGTCTACATGAGGTTTTGGCATTGGTGAAGAAGGTCAAAATGGACAGAAAATGTAAATAATGATCCTGTATTGTAAAACGATTGAATGTGATTAACTTATTGTGGATATGGAGATTGCAATATGTAACATTTTACAGCATTTTTAACCTTTACTGACTGGAGAAGGTTGTCAGCTTATTGGAAGGTTGGCGGTTCCATTGTCATGCTGTTGTTGTATCCTTGTGCAAGACACGTCCTCTTGTCTGAATATGTGTGATTGATGTAATGTGTTTGGTGGTGATTGGAGAGACTGTATTGCCACAGAGTTGAGTTTGTATGTGTTTAATTCATGATTCTAATAACATGAACATTCAAACTGTGTTTAACCTCTCCTTTATCTTTTGGGATCTGACCCACCATTTGGGAAAGACCAGAATGCCTCATGACTTTGGCCATGAGCTATAACCTGTTAACCATTCCTGTATTTATGTGTCAGGCCTCTGAGCTACCCTACCTCTCTTTTTACAATCCACTTCACATGACAGCCGCTGCATGCACCCAGGAGGCGATCTTTCACATCGCCAGTGGCCATTTTGAGCCCAGAGTAGCTCTTAAGGCCTGGAAGATGCATTTAAATCAGGTGTATGATAGCCGTCGGTCTATATATATGCCTTGAATATCAATGCCCAGTGAATGAAGGGTGATAACTAGTGTTAATATGTAATGAGGAGGGCAACTACACAAACATTAACACCTGTCAAAAATCACACATGATTAAACGAGAGGCTACATCTTAAGGGGTTTTCCCACTAACAGATTTCACTGAATTAAAAAGAAAAACAAAGTATTAAATAGTAGATCATATTCCTGTGAACAGCGCTTGTAGGAACGGTACATCCAGAAAGTCCTGTTTTTTAAGTGGCTTACCAAAAGGCTGCTGGCAAACAGATAATGATTTGCTTTCCATCAGAAATAATTAGGCTATTAAATAGATGAGCAGTAAGAATATCCCTCACTATGTTCCAAAGTATTTACTTTACAGTGTACTGAAATCACTCACGTCACTTCCATTGGAAATTGAAGACCATTTGACATTACTTTTCATGAGAATAATTTGCAGCAATGGAAATGAGAGCAATAGCAGAATAATGAAGCCAGTGAAGTCCAAATAGAAAATGATTTCAACCACAAGGTGCACAAGTCAGTGTACAAGCCTGATATAACACTGATGCCAAACTAATCTGTGAATCACTGAACAATAGGAGCATTGTCTTGTCCAGGGAAATTCTGAGAGCCAGGAATGCTAACCTGTGTGTCACTGCAACCTCAAAAGCTGAGATCTTCAGCCTAAAATTCAGAATAGTATTATTACACTATTTTAGAAAGAACATAATTCATGAATTTGAAGTGAAGTTGAATTTACTTTTATTTGAATATCTTTGGAAGTTTTCACTTTGTTTTGCTGTACCTTTGACCTTTATCCACTCCTTTTATGTTTTTAAAGCGTTTGGGGATACTATTGTGTTGCACTTGTAGCAAGAGTCTATTTTATTCACAACCAAAGTCTGAAAGTTTTTCCAATTAGATTTCAAATGCCATCACATCTCTAGTCTCCCTGGGCATTATGTGAATCCAAGTCTCACAGGGTGGTAGATATTATATCTCATTACTGACAGTGCTGGTCACCTGGGACCGCAATCACAAGAGCTGAACACTTAAGCAATTGGCTTCTGTTGCAGTCGCTGTGAGATTGATTGGGTTTAGGCTCCCATGTGCACCCTTTTAATGTCACACACACAATGCATGATCCTAGACATGGAAATATTCAATCTCTTTTAGTGTTATTTGGTAAATAATTTCCTTTACAGGACGGATGTAAGCAGGGATATAACAAAACAGTTTTTTTCATCAGTTTCCATACTTACAATACAGCACCAGATGGTCTTCTGATCTGATAATTGTATCTTATGTGAGAAAGTATAGATGCAATGGATTGCTGCTCTGTAATGTGAGACCGGAGCAGTGGGGTTAGGAAGTTAATGACCGTAATGTAACAGTTCTATTCCCAATTGTGCCTAATACCATAGATGAGTTATCTGATCATCATTTAAAAATGAGTCTTTAACGGGATGGAGTCCTGAATATTGCCTTGGTGCCAGTTAAAAGGCTTGAGAATGTATAGCGGGCAGAGGGCATGCTGTACATTGCTGTGTTCGTCCAATATACTGTAACAACTCTTACACAAATAAACTTGAGTGTCAGTTTTCTATTGTTTGTGAAGCTAAAGTCAAAGAAAGTATATGTTTTTTGGGATATTTTTTACTTTTAGGGAATTATGGAGGAGAGTGAAACATTTAGCTAATTGTTCTGGTCCGAACTCAATCCCACAATGCAAGGTTGAGCTCTATCATCTTTGTATATGGTGCTGCAGTCCTGAAGGTGTAGTATGTTTAACCACAAGTCTAAAAAGCGGAATTGTAGACTACTGTAAATAGGCCTTGTATTACAATCTGCACAAGACTTGGAAAAAATATTGTTTTGTATTGAACTGAGCATTTCATTCAAACCAGTGTATTTACAGCACTGCTGACCTGTGACCCTTTTAGAGTAATGGAGCAATGACCCCATGTTTGACCTGACAAAAGGCTTTGTATATTTCTGATATAGCACCATTTCAGCCAGGATGAGGCATCTTCTGTTTTGTTGACCTATACTGTATCTTTACCATCAATATCTACTAGCTTTCTGCTTTCAAAAATAGTAGCTCACCTATTCCATTACGCACTATTCTATTTCTTTGATTACAGAGATACCTATTTATAGGCACTCAAAGACTATGAAATTTGCTTCTTGTTCAGTGTTCAGAGACTGGGGAAAATAGATTTGCTTGTTTCTACTTTTATTGCAACTGTAAACATTAATTTGTTTGCTCATAATTTGGTTGTCTTATGCATCCATATAAGGAGTGACTAACAGAAGGCTAACGTAACAGATGCCCTTCGGCCAACCAGCCAAATCAAAGTGAAGTTCAAAGCCTCTAACTCCCAAACCACAGCACCAGTTCATTTATTTATAATGCTGTATTTATTTCTCACACGAGGGTCTGAACTAGGTTGACCAGATCATAACTGACCAAATGTGGGACAAGAAGTTGTTATTTTTATGTAGGGCAAATTGAAACATGTTTATACACGAGACTGGTTACGCATTTAAGGAGAACAATGTGACTTTTATTTGACCATAATGAAACAGCTTGAGTCAATATGATGGCAAACGTTGAGTTTGCCAGAGTTTAATCGAGTTCCCACCATCTCTCTGCAAAAAGGTCCTCAAAGCCTTCAAAGAAATAAAAAAGATACTAAACTGATACAGACTTGGTATTTTTACAGTGTAGGTCATATTATAAAAAAATATGCATTTCTTTTGTGTATTAGGACCACGCCATAAAAAACAGTGAAAACATGCCAAAGTTGCATTGTCCTGTTTATTAGTGTGGTCAGGGTGGTGTGGACGCAACACTGTGCAGTCACTGAATGTACTAAAGCCTGCATTGGAGACCACAGTAAGTGTCCAGGTTTGAGTGGAGAATATGAGTCTGACTAACGCTTGGATTATTGCTTTTATGTAAGCTTCTAGCCCAGTCAATTCTCTCTGAACAGTGTGTCAATGAAAGACTACAGCACTCTATCTATGAAAAGCCTTGTTGATTTCCTCTACAAACTGAAGATCTGTTAGGTTGGTTAGTGATTATTGGAAGCCCACATAACCTTCCACAAGCTTTGAATTTTATATTTATTGCAAAAAAGCTTTTTCACTCAGAATCTGAAAATGCAAAAACATCATCAGTTGTTTTGACAGTGAAAACAATCATGCCCATCCAGTGCCGGACAACTTTTAACCCATCACAAAAGCAATCATATTACAGTAAGAAAAGCTTCAGGTACAGACCTCAGACCAACAGAAAGTCTAAGAAGTCCTTCAACTGCCATAAGCCATGTAATTATTTTAGATTTTGACAAAACACTAGACAGCGATCTCTGAACATATGCTTTGGTGAGTGTCAGAACAAAAGACACATTCATACAGTCTACAGTTCTTCAATAATAAAACAAGTCTATTAAAACAAGATTTAATAATAGTGGTAGAATAGTTCTCGGGCATTTGGGTGTATAAATATTTAAGGCCTACTTTTCAAAGGGGAGAAAAAGTGAAATTAAGCTGTCTCATTTAATCCAATAGACAACAAAGTGAATCTACATTTCTGTTGATAGATCTTAAACACATTCCTGGTGTTGCTTGAGGACATTGTGTGTGGTCATGAGTGTGCTTCTGTGACAACTGTCAGTCCGTATACGTCACGCTGTCATTCATTGAACAGATCTATCCCTTATAGCATCAAGCCTCACGTTAAACATTGCATCCAAAAGTGGGACTATTTCACCATTATTTAAAGACCATCCCCTGTATAATACAGTTGTGTGGTATTCATTTCTCCCCTACTGGACAGATATACACTCACCAGAGACACTTTATTAGTCACTCCTGTTCAATTGCTTGTCAAAAACATAGCTAACTAGAAAGCACAGTGCAGACCTCCGCCAAGGTAGCTAATTTCCACTATATGCACTCCTAAAATAAACGATTGTTAATAGAACCGTATCTGGGCCTGGACACCCCTCCAGAATCTTTTTAAATTTTTATTTATTTATTTTGTTTCTATTAATGGCAACCATTCATAATCATCTTAATTCAATGAGAGGTTACCACAACCACAGAAACAACACTAATAGCCTATGTAAGTTATAACTGCTTTGTGTTGCATTTGCCAATTTAATATTGAGTGTGTGTGATAGGTGTTCACTTTATAGCCATATGTTGTGGGGTATAACAATAAATATACATCTTATGAAATGTTATGTAGCAAGTTTGTGTCAAGATGTCCACTGTCCACATCTATAAGCCCAGGTAACGCAGTGTCTGTCCGTACAACAGCATTTCCACAGAATCAAGAATTTAAAACATTACCCAGTGACTTGTCTGGCTTTGTTTGTATGAATGACCTCAATTCAAATGAAAATGTCATCCAATATTTGGACCAGTTGTTTTATGCTAAGAGTGTATAGAGGAACTGAGCTTCCTTAGGACTGTGCCTTAACCACTGCTGCAAAGGAGTGTGACTTTCCCACTGTTGAAGCGTTGACACGTTCTCTGTATCTCTTCTTTATAAAGGCTATACACTTCCATGCACACACACGCACAAACGGAGGTAATTAGTCAATCACATGGCAACCGCTAAATGCATTTAAGAAACAGAGGCAGAATAGAGAAGAATGGGTATTTAAGTGGACTCTGAACATGGCATGGTTGTTGGTGCTAGAACTGCTGGGATTTTTGGGATTTACAGAGTGGTAAAGCAGCATCAGGTAAGCATCACATATGTGGCCAACAATTCCTAGAGGTGAGATCCAGATCATACAAAGACAACAGTGAGTGTGTCTATATGCACTAAGACTGTTGTAACTGGAACACATCTCATAACCGGACTAATCCATAGACAAACCCTTAAATTAGCACTCATCACAACCAAGGTATGGAGTAGACCCTCTAATCTCTCATTTAAGGCATACCTAATAATGTGACCAGTGAGTGTAGTTTCACACACCCCAGATACAATAACGGTGGCGGCTGAGATTACTGACATCATTTATGAAACACAGGCAGAGCGGCCGATATTGTTTGTCGAAAGCTGGTGCAATAAAGAGACAGAGACGAAGGTGGTGAAGGTGAAGAGGCTGCTTCTTCAGACGGACAAAGTGGGAGAGGCAGAGAAAAGAGCAAAACGACTGCTAGCCTCGGGGGGTGAGCTCTGCTGAAAAGACAGCCTAATGGAGGGTCCCTGTGAGCGGTGTTGACAGTCTATTTGCTTCAACCCAGTCGGCACTGCTCATACAGCCCCTATCAAAAAGCGGGTGCAAAAGTACAGCCAAGGGAGGGGAAGGTGCTGAAATGAACAGCTCCTCATTAAAGGTAAATAATACATATTTAATGAGGCTGGAGTCGTCTGCATAATGTCTGCATCGGGCTAATTGTTCGCAACGGCACAGCAGGAGAAAACCAGGAGACAAAGGAAGGCAAGGTAAATCTGTGCAAAAGACACATAAAGACACAAGTCTGATTAAAGGGCCCACAGGTTTTTGTTTTGTTTGTGTTTCTTTCAGTTGGTTTAGCTACAACCACTTCACTACTACAGCCAATGGACTTGGACAGTCTTCACTTCTCTATAACCAATGTAGCAAGGTGCCTCCGGATGTACGACTACTCAAACATATAAATGACACAAAATAAAATAGAACTGCATGTTTTTGACAAGGAAACAACAGAGTACAACATAGCAGGATAAAAGGCCACTTTAATGAAAAAAAGCTTTGACTTAAGCCAGTATTGTGTGAAATGTTTAATATGTAAGCCACATACTAGAGCTGTAACCTTGGATTTCAGGAGAAATAAAGAGCTCTTTGATGCTGGATTCACGACAAGAGCACGGCGCTGTTCAAGGGTTCATCCTGAGATCTATGATGAATGGAAATTAACAAGTGCATTTACAAAAGCATGTAAAGTCAAATTCAACATTTTATCAATGAGGAAATAGTAGGCAACCTAAAATCAAAATGTATGTATATTAATGTATATTATGGACCATGTTATGGTTATTAATATAGTATAACACAAAAACATTGCTTCCATCAGAAATGAGTGACTAAAAAATGTTTACATTTAGGTAATACTTATTTTTGTGTTAATTAAAGAAACTAAGACAGACTGTCAGGAAACCAAGTAGAGAGAAGTACAATAACAGAGAGAACTCACATATACAGTAGACTATATATAAGTATAAATTATTATTAATTATTATTTACCAGGCCATAAATCTGCAACATATTCATACATGAACTTTTCAATTTGTTAATGATATTTTCTAGCAACTGCAAACCTAAAATAGAATGTTTAAAAATGTACGGGTCAGTGCTGCTCATAGCATTAAACTGTGGCCTATGTGACAGACTGTAAAATAGAGAGTTAATTAGATGACGTTATACAGTGACCATATAATAAAGCATCAAAGTATTTTGCTTAAATTCAGGAAAAATAAATCAGGCAGTCCATCTTTAAATTGAAACTGAAATTTATTTTAATGATGTTCAAAACTATTTTGGTATTTAATATAAAAATGTTTAGTCCGTCAAAGTGAACCCACTGACCCCAGGAAGTATAGCTGATGCTATCGGGATCTAGCATAAACATAGCCCCATATCAAAAGTTGTCTGACCAGATGGGATCATGACACTCTGGTCAGCCTTGTCTGTGGTCTTGGCCAAACTGCTTTCTTTATTGTGTAATATCATATTAGGTCTTTATTCTGTTTGTCTCTATGTCAGCCTTGCTAACTGGTCATTGTGCAAGGTGTACCCTGTCCAAGGTCCATAGTTGCTAGGATAGCATCTAGTCAACTCTGAACAGTTACATGCATAAACAGAAGATGAACAAATGAAAATAATCCTCAACAGTAGAAAAATGTCAGGGTATAAACCTAAAAGTGATACAAATCTAAATTCTGACCAGACTTTTGCAACTTCTGACTTCCAAGCACTCTTGCAGCCAAAGGCAATTTGTAGACCGAATGAAGTTATCAAAACTGCAGTAAGTCTGAACAAATGCCCCCTGTAGAATATTCCACATTGTACATCTTCAGACAGTACATCTAGTGAGTTCTGATCACGAACAAGGTAGGAAACTGTATTTTTGTATGCCTTGAAGCTGTGTACCCAGAGCCCTTATGATTTGTGCAGCAATTTCAAGGACCCTTTTTGAAAACTGAAGGTGAGAGAAATCACAGCTCTAAAAGCAACTAGGTACAGCTGGCAAATTTGGTCAAGGCATGTATGTTTCCTATTCAAACAAAGCATACTGAATGTAGACAGAAAACTCCAATACTGGCCTCCTTTTATAAGCTATAACATAAAACATGATGAAACTGATGTTTTCTTTAGAGTGTCCACACATTAATGGAAAAACTCAAATTGATGGCAACCTCTGTGATTTTTCTTCAAAGCTATTGGTATGCAGCAAAGTTAGACGCACCAGGCAAGTTTAATTTTCATCCCAGTGCGAAATGCCATGAGCATTAGCGAGATTTATGTAAACAATCAATGGAAGAGCTCCATTTTACGACAAGATGGCCCTGATTTTACAGACGCAAGTAAATCAACATAATCGGCTGGAACCGAAGCCATTGACTTGTTACTGTAAATTCCAGCTTTATCTCTCATTTTCTGTGTTTGTCTTATGTGAGGGTGTTTAGCTCATCTATGACTTGGAAGCCAGTCTGGTGCCTCATTTGAGAAGCAATGCACATTCAACAAGAGGTGAAATGACGGAGTGTGAATATCCATCGTGGCAATTATATCTTTGGTATAGTGCTGATTCCCTCGTCTGGGCTAATGAAGTTATATGCCCCTGCACAACTACCAAGCAGCCTGCTAATGTCTTTTAATTTGCAGAGATAATTACAATAAAGTTCCACTTGAAAATCCATACGTGCCAGTGGGCAAAGACAAAATAGACAATCCCAGAGTAGTAGCCAGCATCACACATGAATTATTGTACTCATTCTCTCCAATATATATATATATATATCACACAGTCACATACATCTAGATTCACTGTTGTACCACTTCAGTTTTAGAGGTGATTTTGAGAGACAGTGGTGGTGCAGGCTGCAGAGAGTCAGCACAAGGAGAGTCTAGACATAATAAGTTTAATAACATTGGAGGGTGCAGGGGACTATAGAGCATATCCCAGGAACTATGGGCTTTAGGCGGGTATACCCTGGACAACAGCCAGTCACAGTGTTCACATACACCATTAATTCTCTTTTTCTCTCTCTATTGGCAATTGTTCTGATTGTGATGGTTTACATCAGTTGTTATAACATCCAAATATAAGATTATACTGAATTGATCAATATTCACATGAGAACATTAACAATTACAATGGAAGATCACACAGTCACATACATCTAGTACCACTTCAGTATTAGAGGTGATTTTGAGAGACAGTGGTGGTGCAGGCTGCAGAGAGTCAGCACAAGGAGATTCTAGACATAATGAGTTTAATAACGTACAATGTTCATTAAAACATAGCTCTGAGCCTCTCTGGAGGTGTCAGTCCTGTCAGATTAGCAGTGCTGAGATGTGGCTTGTGTGGAGCGGGTGGCAGCGGCCCAAATGCTCGACTGGCTTGACAACATTGTGACCCACAACAGATGTGGTGCCACAATCAGCCTGTCACAACTGGGGTTTTCTCCCTAGCCACACAATCAGCAGCAATGAGAATGTTGGATGTGCTCTATGAGTCAACAAAGGATTATGGGTACCAACAAAATAACTCCTAGCTTTTTTAAAGAAAGGTTGACGTCCCTTGATGCATTTCTCAAACTGAGAAAGGAGAGGCAGAGTTTAAATTTAGACTTTGGAAGCTGCTATTACTGGGGCTACATATGCAGATAAGCCCAGCTGTTGTGTGCATAGCGAGCATTTAAATATAATTTGATGCCTGACACAGTTATACCTGTTAAATTGCAAATAATGACTCACAGCTATAAAAGGCTGCGTCAAAAATGAAATTTTGACACCAAGGTCTAGATTATCTCGAGTGGTTTTTAATATTTGTATTATATTGTCTACATTTCTGTTTAAATGACATTCACACTGTGTTTATTGTTCATAATTCTTATTTTACACTTGGGTGTTTCTGATGTTATTGTATTAACACAATCTAAATATAAAGTCAGTAACATAAGAGACATCACGTTTCGGAAGAACCCGAACGTATAAAGGTGGCAGACTTTTGTGTAATATTGTGTGTCCTTGATTGTGTCAGAGACAGTTTTGTTAAGGTATATAGATTGTACCTCCTGGAAAATGGGACCATTATTATGGGACTTTTAGAATCGTATTCATCTTCGACATAGGTATGTGGACATAAACATATATGTCTATTGCTGTATTCGAAGCCAACAATATGTTCCAGCTGCCGTTTGTAAATGTGGTCAGGTTGAAATATTTCACCATCTGACTAAAAATCTTATTTGTTCAGCGTGACAATCTGTGGGGAGCCATTCCTGCTGCAGCCAGTGTGTGAGTGGAGATTTAGTGGCTTGTCCGACCACCGGTGCCAACACTATTTGAAGCATGCACCTGATAAGCTGAGTGTAATTTTGGGGGAATGTAAAGCACCAGATTATGTTCAATATGGACGTGTGACAAGGGCTGACTGGTTCTGAGAAGGCCGCACAGCTGGTATATTTGCTCTTGTACCCGTGATACATATGCATTGCATTATTAAATCCCTGCCCTGAGTGCGTGTGGAGGTATCAGCGAAAACGAGCTATACAGAGCAAGATGATGAGACTACCCTCAGTATTAATAATAATAATAATAATAATAAATTTGATTTAAAAGTGCTTTTCTCAACACTCAAAGACGCTGAATATTGACCGTCTATAATATGATGTGGGTCTGTCACTGGATCATATTCCCAGGTCCTAAAGGGGGGGGGGGGTCATGAACTTGTTAATGAGTCAATGAGTAATGTGAAGTAATGTAAAACGACTTTGGTCAAAATAATTTAATGTTAACTTTGTGAGGGTTTCCAGTGCCAAGCTATGCCAAACCAGTTTGCAATTATTGCACCAGTCTGTGAAAATTCCCCTTTAAGCATTATCCCTTCAAAAAACTGGCATTATGTATGGTGCCTTAGGCTAAAGCAGCAGGAATAGGCTTCAGTGATGCACAAAAAGATATTGAAAATGAATCAGGTATGTTGACTTTTTGCTGGCCAACTGAACATACTCTAAAGCCTGAGCATATGCCATAAGCAAATGGAAAGCCAGATGCAATGTCTAGTCTCTGGACACAGGTCTTATCTTAAGTATCAGCTGTCTGCTCCAGAAACCCGTATGCTTGATTTAAATGCCAATAGCTCATTCATATGTGCACAGACTTATATGTATGGGCTGTGGTGATGTTGCAGGAGCCCAGAGGTGAATAGATTTGAATCCAGCACAGTTCGCTCTAGAACAGCTCTACTAACTGTGAGCTTTGTAAACTTTAATGCACATCCCCTGGTGAACTGCCATCTGGAAGTAGCAGGGAGCACATGGATTAATCATTATTACAGTTCTAATTCCTATATTAACATCCTCAGTTCCCCTTTGCTGATGTAACAATAAAATACTTGCTTTTGTTTTTCCAACAAATAGCTAGACCTGGGTTGTTGTCCCAGACAGCAAGGTGTATATCAGTGAAATGGCCCCATATGTCTGCCCCATACGTCTGCCCCATACGTCTGCTACAACTGGCACCAACGGGCACCTTAATCAGACATTGTGTGATTTCTAAGGGTTTTATTATTGTTAATGAGCAATTAAGAGGCCTCGCCCCCAAACCACGACAAACATGAGAAGAGTCTATTTGACTTTTTTGATTTGTCTGGATGTTTGTGAAGAATGTTTTTGCCAAATTTAGTACATTTCCCTAAAACTACATTCTTCTTTCAGTCTATAGGGGGCGCTACAGATTTTCTGCCAAAGTAAATGTGTCCAAAGTCCCATAGGGGTCATAAACATGGTGGCGCTATAGAGGCATTCTTTATTTGATGTACATTAAGTATACAATTGCCCGGATCACTGTGCCAAAATTCACGTTCGTTTATGTTCAGCAGGATTATTGGCTCAATAAAAGTGCAACAAAACATGAATTAGTGAATTATTGAATTGTCATTAATCGAAGATGTACCAAACTCAATCCAGTTCTGCATCTTCATATGTACCTGTGTGCAACAGTTGAAAAAGATCCAGCAAAGGCTTTTTGAGTTATTGCGTTCACAGTTTTGGCTCGTTATTAATTAATTACTTAATTATTATTCATCGCAGAAGTACCTAAATCGATACAGTTCTGTGTCTTTATGGTATGTACCTGTGTGCAAATGTTGAAACTGATCTGGCAATTCGTTTTTGAGTTATCGCGTGTATAACTGTGTTAACCCTGGACAACAGCCTCACAGTGTTGACATACACCATTAATTCTCGTTTTCTTTTTCTAAAGGGCAATTGCTCTGTGATGGTTTACAATCAGTTGTTATATAATCCAAATATCAAGATTATGCTGATTTTTTTTTTTTATTTTAGTGCATATCCAAATCTTTAAAGATTATTGGTCTCTTGGCCTCACTGAACCCGTGGAATAAACACCAATTACTGTGTTTTGGGGACTATGCATACTGGAGGGTGGTTTCTAAAATCAATAGGCTTGTTAATGTAGCATCATTGGTGCTCTGCTGCACCTCACTGTGCCTGAAATTAGCAGTATGTTGTATGTGCATGTCCACGGGAGAGAAGATTGAAGAAATCTATTCATACTGTGCACTTTAACAGTGCCTTGTTGTGAATGAGACAAGAGACAGCAGTGGCAATGTAGAGTCGCACTAAGCATGAAATGACCTAAAACCATGTAAAATTGTGTTTTAGACCTTTGCAAACTGCTGTGGACAGTAACATTACATTAGTAACGGCTAAAATGTCACCAAACAACAAGGTCAAGTCAAGCTAATAATATACACACACAAACACACAGCTTCACAGCATATATGCCATTCTAGATGTTACTCTGCCAAGGCTAACGCACTGCTTTTCTCAAAGATGGTGAAGGTTTTATACAATTTTAGAAAAAAAAGCATTTGGACAAGGTTTTTGTTTAGAAAACATTTTCATCCTGGAACTGGTCAGTGAGCATGACCTTATAAGAGCGGCTAAAACCAGTTCTGGTTTCAGCCAAGCTCTCGCCGCCCAGGGCAAGAGTAATCAGCATGAAAAACCTGACTGATTATTAGGTATGTTAACTCTCGTGATTGGCTATTGTTCCTTTTGGTTGTTATTGTTCTATCTGCAGTGAGTAAACAGTTAGACTCAAACTACCAATGACATTTGTGTCCATGTTGAAATAAGGAGTAATCAGATCATTTGTGTTATTGACTACTGTGATTGTTCTGGACTTTTAGCACATTCACAATGTGTGAAACATAATATATTTCTTTAAAATACCACAAATGAAGTGCATTTGATTTTGTAATTGCCCTATTTAAGCTTGTACTTCTTGCTGGGAGCTGCTCTAAACTTCAAATATTCCTGTGATAAATGGCTCTTTTATGTGATCTCAGGAGAACATGAGCCACAAGAGGAGACATTTAAAGACTGGAAGGAGCTGGACAGACGCTGTGGTGCCACGGAGAACCTTGTGGGGGACCTTGAAATGTGAGCAGCTGTAAAATAAATCTGAGAAAGTTTAGAAGGTAAAGAAGCCAGGCAGTAATGTCTCAGAATTAAAAATCATAAAGCACAAATTTGCATGGCCCCCTGAATCTTAAATCTAAATATAACTCAACATAGTTCAAGTCACCAATTTCACAAACATTTCTATTTATAACACTGAAAAAGAACACCCAATAACTAAAATTCACTTTTGAATAGAATATTAATATATTATAATATATATGAACAGAATATTTGTTTAAATATTATGTAATTGTCTGCATATTTATTAGTAGACACTATGTTTTCCAATCTGTACAATGGACGTGCTTTGGGGTTGAAAATGACATATATACAGTGTCATATTTTGCTCATAATGTAGCTTCATAAACTAGACTGCTGTGAATGATGGAAAGATAAGGGTTTGGGGGCTCATCTGCCTGGTTACCAGCAGCAGCGGCTTCAAATACATTGTCCTTTATTGAGAGCATCTTGCAATCAGGCACGAGGGTGTGATGGTGAATAAGAAATGTGCAGATGGCAAGATGAAATCAGAGCTAGAGCTGAAGAGATGCCGCCGAAGAGACGTTAACACCAATGACATCTCAATCACTGTCTTCTTGATCCTCTCTCCCAGATCCTTCACTGAAACGTTATTTGGTCTAATTCTACTAATTAAACCATGATTAAGTCCTACTAATCAAACTCAGAAGGATTCCTAGATGTAGAGCAAAGTCAATTACATCATATCAGTGAATTTTTACTTCCTCATTATCAGTTTTTCCCTTTGCAGTTCTTAAATTAAACCGAGAGCCGGGCGCACTGAGTCAGGCTTAATCAAGTGGAAACTAGCAAAGCCCCGTGACTATGCAGTAGGCAATCACCCTGAGCCTCCCTGTGACTATTGCTGTGAGCTGAGGATTCATCGGGCTTATGAGCCCTGCGTCATATTGGCATTACAGCTGATGGCAGCCCCATACCGAATCTATCCCCACATTCAGACTAATGAAAACGGTAAGGACCAATCCATGCGCTCCCGGTAAGAGGCATGGTAGTTCCATAGGCGTGATGTCTCCATATCAGTGCAGAGCAATATGAATGATTGAAAGTGGCATCTGTAGAAGTGCACCAGCTGTCAGTTATCAGGAGATGAAAGCCCGTGGTGGTTCATATTTTGTATGTAGAGAGCACAGTGTTGCTGACTGGTGACAAAAGGTGGGTAGAGTGGCCAATAATTTTACTTAAGTAAGAGTACTGTTACTTCAAAATAATGTTACTCAAGTAAAAGTAAAAAGTACTCATTCACATAATTGCTCGAGTAAGAGTAGAAAAGTACTGGTGAAAAACTACTCAAGTCCTGAGTAACTGTTTGAGCGTAATGTCAGAATATTGGTTTAATTTTGTTGTAATCGAAGAAAAAAATAAAAAAAATAATAAAGAAACTAAAATAAAAATAAATAATATTTTTTATAAATGAAGGCACAAGGAACAGAATTTCCACATCATCACATTTTTCACATAAAGCCACATGACACACAGAGTTGGGTAAAAAAGCAGTAAAGCTACTCTATGGAGTACAATGTATTAAAAAAGTTACTCAAGTAAATGTAACTGAGAACTACCCACCTCTGCTGGTGACTGTTTTAGCTACAATTAGTCTGAGACAAGGTACCCCCTGTACAGTGGCCAGTTCTTCACAGCGCTGCCACATTATAGATCATTCAGTGAATGTGGGCAATTTACTGTCACCAATTGTCCTAACACGCATTTCTTTGGATGGTGGGAAGAACACGTAGTACCCGGAGAGAACCTACAGTAACACAGGGAGGACATGCAGATGGTAGTAGTGCTTTCCATGAGTGTGATGTATCTATATCAATGGAGAGCAATATGAATGATTTAAAGTAGCATCTGTAGATCAGCTGTCAGTTGTCAGGAGATGAAAGCCCAGATTGGCTCATAGCTCGATCAGAGTGCACAGTGCTGGAGTGAGCAGGGACAACGAGAATGGAGCCAGCACCGAGACCAGCTGTCAGACTGCTGCCACCAATCTCACTGTAAATATGGGCCTGAGGCACTGGCCCAAACTGTGACAGTGGAAGAATCTAGTGTTTCTGCCAGAGCAATAACCCAAGGGCCACCAAAGATACTTCATTTTGTGCATATAAATATCTAATAGGACAGCAAGTACCACCTTCAAATATATCTGGCTATCCAAGTACTAGGTCTAAACCTAATTTCATTTACTAACACCCTTACAGTATACAGATTTCACTATTCAAAATGCTGAACACAGTAAAGAAATGAATTACATGGAATTATTTTGAATACATAATACATACATTAGGATACGCCTGATACAAAAATAAGTAAACGCGAATCATACAAAACTGGAGGTGCAGTTATTATCAATTTAACATGAACCAGTATCAAGTTCCATTAAAACAACTGGGGACCTCAGTCTTCTCTATCTTCAGACCTCTTCAATGTTCAGGATGTTTCATTTCCGCTTTCTAATAACCCCAAATCAATAAAGTTTCAATCTCTTGACATCAGTCTGGTAGGCTTTTTATCTGCTGTAATTTGGACACTTCAAAAGATAAGGGAGGAACTGGATGTTATTCACATTTTCTCAGTAACTGTGCTGGCGGCCAGGCAGTTCGAAGCGTACTAACTCAGCTTGTCCGGTGGTTATGAGCTATGCCCTACATTTCTGTGTGTGAACTTCACTGGACGTAAAGGCTGTGGCATTGGATTCATGCTACACTGAGCTACATTTAGGTTTCCTCACATATGGCAAAGCTTTTAGTACCCATGCTGCCTACCATCACTGAAATATGTATTAAATGACAAAAGCATAGAACTGACACACGATCAACCTGAAGCCAAAAGAGCCTAACAACTACTATATGTGCTGGTCCCAAATGTCTGAAGTAGTAGTAGTAGTAGTAGTAGTAGTAGTAGTAGTAGTAGTAGTAGTAGTAGTAGTAGT
>JAVQKC010171238.1:0-16194 GCA_036025475.1 Philypnodon macrostomus
TACAGACACAATACACAAGTGGTCAAAGATAATATGGGATATACCTGCAATTGTTTGTGTTCTTTGATATAGTGTTGAAGTGTAAAAGTGTGTAATTGAGGTTATACTGCACTGCCCCAGATTAACCCACTAAACTGAGATGCTTTGTCAAGTATTGAGTATTTGCAAGAGAAAAGCTGACAAAGTGCACTCACAGCCCTATTTCAATCTCACCTCCTTGATCACCTCCGACTTGTTGCCTCCACCAAAGGTTTTTCTTTGTTGTTTTTAATATAATTGAAAAAGTAATGGTCAGATTTGATGTCATTTAGAGAACAAGGTCCAAGATTCTTTTGGTGTGGATCTGGAACACTTTTGGGGTTCTGTACAACTGCAAGGCAGAGGTTAAGGGTTTGTGCTGATCCCAAACCTGCTAAAATGTAGACTGTTGCCTCAGGAAGGGCATCCAGTGTAAAATGGCAAACCCTCCAAGAATATTTCTAAATTGCAAAACATGGACAAAGATGCTTAATCAATACTGTCCCTTTCCTGTGTGAATCCAGATCACTGTCTAGATGCTGGTATTTGTAGCAGATTCTTTACAATTGTGAGATATACACTATGCACATTCAGATAGAGAATTTACCCCTGAACTAGGAAGATTTCTGTTTTGCAATTTAGGATTTTCCTATAGACCACTGTTATTGTATTGTACAATGACATGTTTCAATGGCTCACTTACCACACAGTAAATCTAATATTAGTGGAAACCCAAATGAACCTTGTTCATCTCCAGGTCTGGGCATAGCATATTTTAACCACTGTGAGATTGGAACAATGCCTTGGCGGAGGTCTGCTTTCTATTGCTTGGGCATGAAACCCAGTATTCTTCTCCCACTTTCTTATAATATGGGTCATGTTTATGCATAATAATGAATTGAGAGGTGAGGTGTTTAACAAAATCTGAGGTAAAGCAGTGTCCTGTGTCCTGGCCCGTAGTGCCTTCAGAGAGGGTCCGAGAGGTAAGTCTAAAAGAAACCATGTAAACTGTGCTCTTGTGTAGTGACTGCTTCACTCACAGCAACAGCACAAGGCCCTAATCTGTAAACCTCGAGGATTATTCAAAGGAAAACACTAAAAGTACTCTACTCAGAAGTTTCTTTTTCTCTGGATTTTTTTGCAGGGTTTTCATCATATTTTTTTCTTCGCTCAAATGTTATCACATGAGACTAACTACAGGAGGAGAAAAGGGTCGGGAGAGTACCATGCTACATCAGATTTTTCAAGAAGGCTATTGCAGACAAACTCTACAACATGTACAACCACATTTTATATGTGCGAGTTACAAAGAGTAGTTCAAAACATATCACCAAGAAACTAATTATACATACATGATGTTGGATATTTAGAGTCTTCAAGGACTATCCCTCAGTCAGTACTAGGATTTCTTGTTACCTGACTTAAACTGTCCAGTCTTACAGACAAAATCTGAAAAATTACTATTCAAAAAGTAGCAAATTTGGTCAGTGTCTCTTTTTAAATAGTTATATAGTGCTTTTAATGGCTTAAGACGAAGGGGTCTTTTTTTAATCTCACCCAGTGGCAATCTACAGAACTTCAGTGTACATTTGATGACACCATAGCTGCAAAAGTCTTTATGTCAAGTCCAAAACGACAGCTAGTGCTGCCACATACATTTGAAAGAAAAAATATTTATAAAACAAAAACAGATTATAAACATTTCTGTCATTTTTTACAGTTTGTACGTATGTGGGATTTTAAGCCACGTTTAGCTCTCAATCCTACATACAGTATTTTGAGTCTTGGAGGATAGACGTTATCTGGAAGTATTGAAGACAATTCTGGATACAATTTAAATCAAAATTCCCATTCCAATGTTTCTTCCCGGTTGGCTGCTCTCTCTAACCTGTGGATGATGTTATTGAGGTTGGCCATTTTTTCGTTGCGTCTCTGAGTGCTTCTGTTCAGTTTGGGGCTTTGAAAAGGTGGGTTGTCGTCCATGCTTGTTGAGGGAGGGTTGGGTATCGACGGAGAGATGGGTGCGGAAGAAGACGGGACAGGGGATACCGACATCATGAGGCCCGGAGATGAAGCTGCGGACGGGGAGTTGAGCGACACTTCCAGGCTGCTACGGGACGGTTCAGAAGAAGCCTTGAAGCTGACCGGGTCAACAGGAGACTTTCCGGACTCATCCCCTTCAAATGTCGACTGGCTGTTTTTCTGTAGGACATCCTCCTGCCTCTGACCAGACAAGCGTGCACCAATTCCATCATCGTTTTCACTTTTTATTTGTGGAAACTGGACTGCTGTAGAGATATATTGGATTTTCTCATCATCTCGGTCCTCTTGTTTGAAGTGGGGCAGGGCGCTGGCGGGACGTCCCGTGTGTCCAGAGGGGTGTTGGGGTCGCCTCTCTTCTCCGTCAGACTGAGGAGAGTAACTGTGGTGTTCGCCATCTGTGTCGTTATCAGGTAAACCTTCCATTAGCACTTCCCGCCTCATCCGGGACCTACACCAAAAAGTAAACAACAGATAAGCATAGTCTTGGCAATTGAGAAAAGATGTTCTAACCCTTGAGACCGCTGTTGCCAGATTAGAACTAAATCTTGGCAAATTTATAAATAATATATACTATATTCAATTATGGATTTACCCTGTGAGTATTATAGATATCTAACTTCAGTCTCATTGTCCTAAGATGGATACTCACACACACACCACAAATGTACTTTTGAACAAATACTAATTGTTACTAATCTTATCCATTTCCACACGTACTGGTCCTTCAATTGAAACAATAAAAAATACAAAACGTTACAGTATACAGATTGACAAAATACCCTAACATTATCACCAATTGTGTACTGGCCTGTAGTTGTGGAACCAGTTGATGACCGTGTTAGTTTTCAGGTTGAGTTGTGCCGCTAACATCTCAATGGTGTTTTGTGATGGGTACGGCTCCATGAGGTAGGCCTTCCTCAGAGCTTCCTTCTCCTCTGCCCCCAGCACCACACGGGGTTTCTTTGCCTGACTGAAGGGGCACAGGTCCAGAGCAGAGGACAGGGCTGGACTGACACATTCAGACCGGGCCGTGGGAGAGTCACTGTCTGAACCAGTGCTCAAGAGACCATAACGCCTCTTCAGATAGGCTGCAGGGAGAAATATAGATTAGAAAAGTTAATGGTAAATACATTAAAGCTCACTTTAATTGTGCTGTATTCTGACAATATGAGTATAAGGGAAAAAAGCCACTGGTATACTATGTGTGTTCTGTCAGTGAGTAGGTAGAGAACACTATAAATTAGGGAAGATAAGGATAATTAATTGAGTTTTAGTTTGCATTTCGACAATTGTGGATAAGTTAAGCATGCCAATATTGCTTTTTCAACAAAAGTAATCCATTTACTACATGTATGCTGTCAGTGTGTGGGTAGAGAACATTAGCAAAGGCTCAAGGTGAGCACATTGGCCACTTCACCACATACAACTTGTTGATGTTTCAGTTGAACTTTCACATTAGCGGCTTTGTCTTCAATTGATCTAATCCTTAAATGCACTACGTTGCCGCTATGGGAATGAAATATGCAGCAGAATTTTGTAAAGTCTAACCTTTCTTCTCCATTTTCTTCATGGCCCTCAGTTTGTCCACATTGTGAGGATCATTGAGCCACAGCTGCATTCGGACAAAGGGCTCTCGTCCCTTCAGACTGAGTTTATGCCACGGTTTGGGCCGGGATAACAGGTCGGACACAGACCCTTGAGTCAAACCCAGGATTGTCTCCCCAAAAAGACGCTGACCTGTCAAAACAGTAGAAAATATATTACTGTATCTGTTTTTTGTATTTCAGTGAATTGTATCCTCTTTTAAAGATGCAGGGTAAATGGTATGAACTTTCATTTTACTTGGATTAGTGAACACAATGGTAGAATTGTGTCAACAAATAGAGCAATGACCTCTTCAACACTATGTCAACTCATGATATGAACTGTAATTATGATACTCTATTCTGTTGTATTGGTCACTATTAAATGCCCATTCAAAAAAGTCTTTATTGTAACCACATTTTCTACAATACATCATTTTACAGCTGTATTGCTAATTCATGGCAAAATGCTCTGCCTGTTGTTTTGTAAGTTACACATACTTTTTATAGGATTTACAATTGTGGGAAAAGTGGGACTTAATTTGTGTCAATTCTTGTCATTTTAAAAGATTATTGTGTTACCAGACTGACCTAGATTGTTG
Organism: Philypnodon macrostomus; assembly: GCA_036025475.1. Lineage (NCBI taxonomy): Eukaryota > Metazoa > Chordata > Actinopteri > Gobiiformes > Eleotridae > Philypnodon > Philypnodon macrostomus. The sequence continues at coordinate 4,247 of JAVQKC010171238.1, forward strand.
TCTGTGAGCACCTCTTTGACCTTCTTGGTGATGACGTATGTGTCCAGCTCTGTGGACATGGCCACCAGCTCTTGAATGCCCAGAGGGGTGGAGGGCTGCTGCAGGGACAGGAGGCTGGGGGTGGACTTTCCTCCGTCAGACAGAGGAGGCAAACCAAGGACCTCAGGCTGCTGATTCTCCTTACTGCTCTCCAGGGACAGGCACACCGGCTCCCCCAGAGGACTGTGATGACTGTCAGGGCTGGGGGGCGGCGAGGGGGAGGAGTGGGCTGTAATTGGGCTTTTATCTGGAATAGTGATAAAAAAGTAGCACAATAAGTAATACTTTAATAATGGATACAAGGAAACAGTATTGCATCAGGACATGCAAGGATATATCTGAGGGTATATATTTATATATATATATTTATACTACCACAGAATAACTCTTATAGTGGGTGAGTCGCTTTGATCAATTAAGAAACACATCTATTGCAGATCCTTTTTTGCTATATTGACCACTATTGTCAAAAATGTATTGTTATTACATCTTTAGCCTCCCTTTGTCCCCTGTCCCGTACTCACCCAGAGTGTGACCCTGGTTTGGGGGCTGGCTGAGGCTCTGTCCCAGTTGGTCCAGGAGCCACAGCTGCATCCTGATAAAGGGCTCCCTGCCTTTCTGTGTCAGTTTACTCCATGGTTTGGGACGGGACAGCATGTCACTCACACTGCCCTGGGACAAGCCCAGCACCTGCACACAACAATACAGTGGGTCAAACAACAGAAGTATGGACACAAAACATTGATTTCTATTTAGTGCCATTATCTGGCTGCAATGCTACAATTTAACACTAGATGGCAGCAAAATACTATATATATATATCAACAAAGTGCCAGCTTTAATAGTGAGAGCAGGAGTGATGCATGTTTCATGGAGGTGAACAAACAGCACCGCACACTATAGTACTGTATTGATCCTTTTAAAATGTCATATTGACTGAAAGAAAATGTGCAACCACAAACCATCAGGAACTGGTAAATGTCGCATTTTTTCTATTTCACTGACAGCAATCTTTATACAAGACAGGAGCAAATTTTAACCAACTGAAGTTAAAATGTACTGTTAGGATCAAATCAATAGGAATACATTACATCTCTCTGTTAACATTGTTTTTAGGTTAACACTGGCTGCACTAAAATGTATGCTTTGAATTTAAAGACACGACTAAATATTAGACTAGATACAGCATTACCATGTGTCACACAAAGTATGTTTATGTAGGTTAATCAATTTGGATTTGATAATGATTGGATTATACTTTCTCACTTCCAATTGACTAGACAATCCCAAACATTTTGACCCAAATATGATACTTCTCATTTAATGTGTTCAAATTCCTGACCTTTTCTCCGAAGATCCTCTGGCATATGCCGTTTTTGGCCAGTTTCTCTTTGACTTGCCGGGTGAGTTCGATGGTGTCCACCTCTCTGTACATGTACATCTCGTACTGCTCGGGGGTCAGTGGTGGGACGGTGGGTTTCAGGGTGCGGGGGATATAGGACGGGTAATACGACAGACGGCCTGGACCGGGGCCGGGAGACTCTCCACTCACTGAGGTGTCTGACTCCACCTTCACCTGAGGACACATGATGCAACACACTTAAAGTAGTAGTCTGGGGGTTTCTTTAAATAACACATTCTTTCAACTGACTAGAGCATTTGATTTTATATTGTGCACCCCCTTGCTTTACAGCTTATGCCATTTTTCATTCACTTACATACACAGTCATACATATCGGTGGTGGTAAGCTACCTCTGTAATCACATCTGTCCTGGGGCAGAAAGCCAAAAATATGACAGCCATATACTCACACTCAAAAGTACAAGCTATCCCTGTTAGTAAACTGACTTCTAAAACTGTCCCATAATGCAATGTCAATGTGCATATAAAAATGAGATTAAACACACTTAGATGCAATTTAAGTGACAGTTTCTCTCCTCTTACTTCTATGGGACGTCCCAGCCCGAGCTCATCCTCTGCAGCAGATGCCTCCTCGCTGTTGGGCAGGCCCTCTCCGTTCTCCAGACGGGGCCAGGGCCGGGGTAGAGCGGAGGGTCCCGAGGAGGAGGAAGACAGTGAAGGTGAAACTGAATTAAAGGGTCCCCCTGACAGCCCCATAGTAGCTCTCTCGTGAGACCAGTGTTGATCAAAGTAAGTGCCTGCCTCCCCGATTTCAGATTTGACTTTTCGGATGATGTTTTGAACAAACGCGGCGGGGGACAGGACGCTGAGAGGGGTCTGGGGGCTGCTGATTGGGTTGGCCATGCAGACGGTAACGCACCCGCCCTCCTCTTGTTTGATAGAAATTGGCACAGGCGGGACCCTGGATCTCTCTGGGGGTCCCAAACGCTCCACTTGCACCCCTGTCCCGACACTGGAAGCCCTGCCGCACACCTCCATCTCCATGAGGACATGCTGCTGCGCCTCCATCTCTCTACGGGCCTGCTCCAGAATGCTCTTGATGGTGTCGTCCGAACTGCTGCTCGCCCCGTTGCTGCTGCGGCTGGAGAGGCTGTTTAGGGACGACTTTCCGTCTACAAAAACAGAAACGAACAGAGCTGAAGATTATGTCATTGAAGTCAGTGTAGCCAAAACTATTAAGGAATCTTCACAAAGATTACAAAGCACAAATACAATGCTAAAAGTATCATGACACAATCTTCTCATCTTGTTTGACATCATCATCATCATTAAGTGATTCCATTATTATATATTAATTTTTGTTTATACAGCATGCATCAATCAGTGTGTCCTTTGCGTCTCAGCAGTGCCATTACTTTGTATTTTCACTTTTTTGCTACTGACTTTACGAAGAACAGCATATTTCTGCATTAATTGCCTATGAATAACCACAACCATAGACAATTTTCCAATGATTCCGAAGAATTCTGTGGGGATTTCAATTTTGAACCTATGTTGATATATAATGATTCAATCGATGTTTGTCAAAAAGCAATCTGTATTGTATTTGGACGTGTACTTAAAGGGTACTTTTCATTTAAAGAAGCATCAATAAGAAAGATACCAATACTAACATGTCCGATCCAGTGGTTAACACCTTACAAATAAACGCTAAGGTTAAGCAGGTCACCAAGGGAAAAACGTCCGCCCACCATTACTTCAATTAGGACTGAAGACGTGTTTTGGCACGAGGTTAAATGTCTTCAAACTTTACAAAGCACGGTGCTTTTAAGGGCATTGTGTGAAATCTTACAAAATGTTGTGCATACAGTCACCATCACCAGTCAATATTATATTAACCACACTGAAACAACTTTGATCTGTTTTGGAGAAATACGTGTAAAGTTCCATAGAAACACCAGTTACTTAAAACGTCTATAGGAGGCATCTGTTGATAAAAATAGTCCAAACCATAAAGTCTACACCTTGTCATTCAGGGCTGCAGTCTCACTCACCTCCCCTCTGGGACTGGATCTCCTTTTTGGCCTGCTCCAGGATGCTCCTTATAGCGTCGTCTGACCCAGTTTCGGGAGTTCGGATCCGCGGCGTGATGCTCCCTGCCACAGAGGGTAAGAGAGGGAAGACAGAGAGGGGTGAGTGGGCTGGTTGATCAGAGTAGTTCCAAGGCTTGCTTTTGACTGCTAGATCAATGGCAGCCTTTGAGCGCGTGCTGTCTGAGGCGGCTGTATACGGGAAGCTCAACTTTCAAACGCCCAGAATCGAGGGAGAAAACAAAGTTGAAAAGTAACACTACAAACATGGCACAGGAAGCCGCCACAGAGCAGGAGCAGGCATGGATGAGGTCCTACTAGATTAGAAAGGTCTTAAAATGTTGACGAAATGTAACAATATCTTCTGTGAATCTACCTTTATAACTCCCCAAACATCCCAAACAAAATTCAGAAGTAAAAACTATCACACAACTTTGTATGTATACAAAGTACAAAAGTGCATTTACAGATTCAAAAGTCCAAAGATATGAGCCTCACTTTGACTAAGACCTGAAATGGTTCAATTCATTGATCTATTTGATTGGTGCATAAAGTTCTGTAGCATCTGTAGAAGACTGCACTACTACAATACGTTCTATATGTATTTTGCTTTATAAATACATATATTTCTTCATACAACAAGCATGAAATGTATTTTAAAAATACCTTTTGCCAACTAAAAAGTAAAGAAAAAATTGGGGTCCAAATATCAGAGCAGTTGGGAAGCTTGAACACTTTAACATTGCCATACAGTTCCCAGCAATTTAGATGCATATGCAATACAGTGGTTGTGCAGCACTGATATGCCAGTTATTTTCCTTAATGTAATCTAAAAATGCAGACAGTAAAATGGAACACCAGCAGCCTTCATTTGTAAGTGTTGAACCTTACCTCTCTGTCGAACCTGGATGGTCCTAAGTGCCAGGATGTTCTGCTCGTCAGACAAGAACTGCTTCATTTTGAGAAACGGCTCTTTGCCTTTCACCGTCAGCTTCCTCCAGGGTTTGGGTCGGGCCAGGATCTCACTGACCGAGCCCTGAGACAGTCCCAGGACGTAGTGACCAAACACCCTCTGCCCGATGTTGTGTTTCAACAACTGCTCTTTGACCTGAAACGCTATCTCCGCCGTGTCCAACTGGTCGTCCTCTCCCGTCGAACTGCCGCTTTCTGATTGGTCGCTTGGTAGTCCCGCGTCTGCATTGGTCACACTGCCTCCGGACCCATGAGAGCTGTACATAAGAACAGAGGATGCACTGAAAAAAGATAAAACATTGCTCTACTTACAAATTGTTCACACAAAAAATCTTTCATTGTCTCAATTTACTGAAGTAGATCAGTCCAACTAAATGATGTGCCTTCAACTCACATGGACTGTTTCACATTTCGAGATGCTGTATATTTTCTATTCGCTTAATGCAAAAAACCCCCCCAAAAAACAAAAACTTCAATCAGCTTTAATCCACACATTCTAGATTGTATTTGAGATTTAATTTTGTATCAATGTGAAATAGTCTATGGTAGTTCAATGTAATATGGCAAATAATATGCAGTGTCTTCTCAAAGATATCATCATAATACTTATTATTATTTATTTACCTTTTTAATTAAAATAAAGACTTGAATGATGGTGAAGAGCAGAGCATTAAATAATGCACTGTAGCACAATTTAGATCATCATTACTCCATATTAACAGTAGATGCCCAAAAGATACTGCAAGTAAAAAAACTCTCAATTACTCTGAAATACTCAATTATTGGAACCTAATGTCTCCACAAGAAAGAAAAATGGTCACATCTTCTCTCTCACTTCTTCTCACTTTGTTCACTACCAATTTAACATTTGTCTGTCCAAGTAGATGTAAAAAGTGAAATTTGATGAAACACCTAAACTGTACAAGATCTATTAATAAAAGGTTCCTTTAGAGACGATCCTATTGATTGCGAAGACTGAAGTTGTCAACATGTTGGTGAATCAAAATAAATACACCGTAATTCCACTAATCAATAAATGCAAACATAATCAGCGTTATTCTTACCTGTGCATGAGAGCAACTTTAGCAGCGTACAGGGCAGTGGGGAAGGCCATGAGACCCTCCTTTTTGAAGTGAGGAGACAGCAGCTGCTTGTGGAGGATGTGGTCTCCTGACAGTCGCTCTCCAGAGCTGGGGGAAGCTGAAAATGGCCGCACCAGATCGTGTCCCGTGGAGGAGGAAGAGGAGGTGTCTAAGGTGGGAGTAGCAGCGCAGGGAGAGGTTCGACCGTCCACATGAGAGGAAGAGGAGTGGGACACAACGGGACGCCCTGAGTCTCTGCCTCCATCTTCAGAGCGGTCGTCATCTACAAAAATGGGTTTGGATGGGCAACATTAAAAAAAGATGAATGTAAAGTGTAAATATTGAAAATGTTCTTGTAGAATCTTTATTGGTATTTTTGACCTACCAAGTATCACCTCAAAACTATTGTATATAGCCTTGATCAGGACTAAGGGATTAAACCAAAGAGATACATGCAGATACATGCATTACTTAATAAGGACGACACTGGACCAGTACTAAACCAGGACTGAACTAAGTCTGACCTAGCACTAAACCGGGGCTAAACCAGAACTAAATCAGCTCTAATCAGGACAACATCTGGTTCTGCTGGTGCCAAGAAAGAACAAAATGATTTGCCACTGGCCTTCCATTATACACTTGCTGTTTTTCATTGTAACCACAAACTCTAAAACTACAGTTTATGCAAAGAGCCTTAAGTCTGAAAAATATTGATCTGAGAATCAATTGAGCCTGACCAAACAAGTACCACGCAATCAGAGGGTTGACGATGAGAGAGTTATTCTCTGTCACAAAATGTTGCACCTACCATCAGTCTTAATGTGTGTAATATGAAAATGAACCATAGATTATCTTACCATTACTGTGCAAAAGTCGAGCCTTGTCCACCAAATACTTGTGAGAGGGAAGAAAGGCCTCTTTATCCAACAAAAGTGCCTCTGCGGCTGTGGCAGAATCCTATATGCAGAAGTAAACACACATTTTCAATGAATCGATATCACAAGCGACTGATACCCTTATAATGGATGGCGATCACTGAGGCATTCGATGGCCTTGCTGCACTTTTTCTCACGGCACCAACAAAAACATTAGAAGAAAAGCAAACTTGTATGTGGTTTTAGTAGGACTTACCTGTGTGCTGCCGTTTGCTGAAGCCAGTTTCATTACTTTTAAGATACTGAGGAGAAAAGCAGAGACAGAAATGGTGTTTAGAGACTGGATGATAAAGAGTAGAGTAGAGTGGAACTCAAGCAGACAAAAATGGCCAGACTCTAAAAATTACATCAAAAATATAGGTTTATAGAGCCTAAATAATCCAGGTATAAAGCAGGTCTAAACCAGGACTAAACTGGGTCTAAACCAAGACTAAATCATGACCTAAACAGGTATAAACAAGGACTAAACCAGGTCTCAACCAGGACTAAACATGGTAAAAAAAATTATTATAATATATTATAACAGACACCTGAGTTCAGTTTTAATCTCTTCATAGTCCATCTGGGATTGTAGTTTTGCCTCTAATCTCTGCAACAAGAAGCACATTTATCACATTTAATTGCCATAATCTATAACATTACACTAAAGGTAGTTTTTGTGCTGCTCGTCCTAACCTCTATAGCTTCTGTTTTATAGGCCAGTTGCCGCTCCAGCTCTAGAATCTGATTAGATGACGTCTCCTGTACATCCTGGAGCGTGAACTGTAGCCTCTGGATGTTTTCGAGAAGTCGGAGGATCTCTCTGTCTTTGGCCATCAGAGCGGCCTCCAGTTTAGCCGGCAACACCTCTGCCTTTTCATTGTTATCCTGAAACAGTGAAATAGTTGCAATAATAGTGAGGGACAAAATGTGAAGTCTATGGGAACAATTACTTATCAGATGTGGCATATCCTACCAACCTCCAGATAAGGAAAACATTATTTCTTGCAAAAGCCATAGTGTTTTTTGTCCTGTCCTCTTACCCTGGCAGCGCCCTCTGCTGGATGACAGCTCCCTACAGCAGTGTTGGCTAACTGCTCCTTTAGCCTCTCCACTTCCCTCTGAGCTGTTTCTGCTTTCTGGAAAAACAAAACAAAATCCACATGAACCATTACAGTTTTCATCAATCAATCATTATCTGGTTGATTCAAACTACAACAGCCTCAGAGGATGAACTTTCAATTTCCCAAAGGTGCTGCATAGCTGTGCTCAAGTTTAGAATTTTTTTATGATTTCCAAACAGGTCTAACTATTTTACGGACATCTGTTTTTTTTTGGGTGGGGTTTTTTGGGTGGGGGGTGAGGGGCTTGCCTTATTTCATGCCTTTATTGATAGCACAGTGTAAACACAGAAACTAGGGAGAAGAGCAGGTGTGACTTTCGGCAAATTGTCGTGAGCCAGATTCAAACTCACAAGGCAACGATAGGGCAAGGATAGTAAGCTCTGAATATGGGCCACACACTCCACCGACTGAGCTAAACGCCGCCCCATTTGGTAATACATTTGTGTGTGTGTGTGTGTGTGTGTGTTTTTTTTCTTCCAAGGAAAACACTTTATTTTATTTCCAGGTGTTTCAAGTTGCAAAAGAGCTCTAAATATTTGTAAGCTTCAAAATAAAAATGCTGATAACATTGAATACATAAAGGTGAAGCAGGGCAGGTACATAAATCACAGTGCCCCGACTCAGAGGAGAAACCTTAGCCGTCACCACCTCATTCTGCTGAAAACGCTCTTTAGTTTTGTCCCTATACTTTAGTCCCAAAACTGTTTACCTGCTCTGTCAAAACATGACTGCCTAATTAGGACAGATACATTCACTGGCAGCCTTTGTACCTAATAAAGTGGCATTAATAGGGTCTTCTGCTGCTGTGAACCACCTGCTTAATGTTTTGGTACATTCGGAAAAAGGTATTTTGCGAGTCTCTGACCTCTGAACCCTTGCCCACAGAACTGCTGCTCACTGGATACTATATTTCTTTCCAAACAAACTCAGTCAATGAAAGTCACTTCAAACCAAGCATCAGAATAAAGAAAATGTGATTGCCTGGTTGTACGGTGCTAGTTGGAGCTCTGTGGAGATTTTCTGGGATTTTCACACACAACACGTCTAAAGTATTATTATTGACTCTACCTAATAAAGTGGCCGCTGAGTGAATATGCATGAGGAAGCATTGGGATAGGAAGCAATCACGGCTATTTACGAGAAAGAAATGCAATGTTGTGCCTCCACAGTGAGCCACCTCCAAGGTTTGCACAGGCTAATCACACTCCGGTGGGAGGTGGGGGTGCGGGCAGGACAAGGGGTGCTCTAATTAATGCCCGGGCTTGATTACACGAGTGATTGCCCTAACGAAGCAGCTTCTCAATCAGGAGCCCTGCCAAAAACTCACCTGGTTCGCCTTCTCCAGATCGGCCATGATGGAGTCGACCTCTTCCGCCCTGGGACACACACACACAGGGACAGAGAAGGGGCAACAAATGATTACTGAGGAGCCACTCATGTCAACAGTGAGTGTTGTGCCACATATTTGGGTAATTTTTAATTATTTGAAAACGGGAAAAGTTGGAAAGTGGGTGATTTGTGCCAGAAATGAGCTGAAAATCAAAAAATTGCAATTAATATATCAATGTGTATACCAACGGCCCAACACAATGTGCATATTCAGGGTCAACGGTCCAGAGCAATGGAGAGTATGGTGAAGAGGACAGTTAGTTGGTGTGAGGATGTAGAATATGAACGCACTGACTTTTTCACGTCATATTTGATATCTCTTTGAGGGGAAAAAATTAGGTAGATGGCTACTTAATGCACAGTGGTAGCAGTCACAGCCTCGAATCTCTTTGCTAATTAAAAATAACAGTCCAGCAGGAATATTCATGAGGTTTGTTTGAAGTTCAACAGTTTCCCGTTCCTCGCATGGGACCTGATTTTCAAAAGGTATATAAAGCCGTTATTGATGAAAATATGCACCAGGTTTGTTAGCTGCTCAAACGAGACATTAGCCATTTTGAATCTACTTTAAACAAGCCAGGATCACCCGAGACTTGGTTTTCCTTTCATGTCTGTATTTCAGTATTACAATATAGTTTTGTTTTTTTTGTACCAAGTATCATCTCAGAAAATATTTTGACCAAACTAGGACTTAACCGGACTAGTTCAGGTCTAAATCAAGGGTGAATCAGGCATAAAGCTGGGTTAAGCCAAGACAATACCAGAACTAAACCAAGATTTGAACTGCAAAGAGCCACCACTGGTCCCAATACCACAGTTTGAGAACCACAGGGTTAGATAAACTGATATACTGACAAAGAAATGCACAAATGTTGAAATAGATTTTTTTAGTTCACATTCTAACTATATTATAACATAACGTCCAGTTTATTGTGCAGGTTGGCTCTATAGTAAAATCTGACTGATAGAAGGGACCAATTCAAACAGTTCCAGTTTCATGTCAATAGGCTCAGTAATCGTGGAGATACTAACCATAATTCACACCAACACATCTGCAAATTGCACTTACATACACAAGAGCACAACCTGTTGTCTTGCAGAGAGGACAGATAAGCACCAAAATAATCATAATTCAATACTATCATTAAGAAGCAGAGGAGAGAGCAGTGGACACAATTAGACAAAGTAGCAGTCAGATATCCTCAGATAGGCCCATCCCGGTCATAGACTTTGCCCAGTACATCAATAAGGCCCGGTACAGATGGCACTGCACTGACAGGCAGCACTAGCAGGTGTCAGCTCCACGTTTAATGAACTCATGGGCTACAGAAAATGTTTTGTATTGATTATCTGCTCAGCGTCTCAAGCCCTACTCGGACAAATTGTGTTTTTTATCAACACAGAGGAAGCAGTCATTCAGAGTAATAGAGGCAGGTGTGGCGGCCGGAGGCACAGGGTCAGTGTTGCTGGAGGATTTCGTTTAGGGGAACGAGAGAGATGGTTGATAGCGCAGTGTCTTTATGATGTTATAATAAAGATACATTGGTTCTGAATTTGATGGTAGCAACAAATCTGAAAATGTTGGGACGAGGACAAGAAAAGGCCGGAAAACTGTATGGCAATGTTGAGGGGGAGAGAGGGCCTTAAAGAGAAATCGCATCAAAAGCAACAAAAGATAATGTTTTCAATAAATAAATATAGATTTTTGAATTGGAAATGGTGGCACAATAGAACTTCCCAAATAGCGGATCAGAACTGAACATCTGGCCAGAGAAATGTTGAATATATATTGGTTGTTGAGCTTCATTAAAACCTTGTTTGGTAATTGAATGACATGATGAACTACGGTATAGTGCGGTCAATATTGTACATTATAGTATCTTATAAAACCAAAAAACTATGCTCTGTCATCTCTGTTATCTCTACCTGAGTAATTTTTGATGTGCCGTGATGGTTTATTTACTTGAAGACAGGTGTTGGCTGCTCTGGGCATCCATGACAACACATAACAGAGACCCTCTTTACAACCGCACAGCGAAAGGTGAGACCGGCTGAAAAAGTGTCTGGCCCAAAGAAAATGGATGGCAGTGGGTCCAGAAACATCAGTTCAATCGTGGCATGGATTAAGCCTGGGAGAAAATCCATTAGCGGCGGCTGACTGTGCTCTGGAGCACAACCCAAACAAAGGAGTGTTTACTTTGAATGCCTATCGACATCCTTCATACCAGCTCAGATTCATTTCAGGCGTGCGCTGGATACATTGCGCTCAAAGACCAGGACAAGGTAGAGTGTTTTCTGAAGCAATCTTTAAATGGAGCAATTCTTCTTGAGGTGCTGTCAAGGCCCAGCTGCCAGCGAAGCCAAACACAGACCTCTCTCATCGACCTGCATTAGCGGCCCAGTCACTCTCACTCTTCGCCGGCCGCCGCACAATGGCATTCCTCGGACAGGAGTCCACACTAAAGACTCAACACTAAAACGCACTCGAAATAAGTGATACACAGGGAAGCACACAAAGGTATGAGTGAAAAAGAGGCGAGAGATGAGAGTAAAGGTAATCTATTATTCTTTTAAGTTCCATTTTGGTTTGATAAAAAGCTCTACAAAGTCACAAAGCTGCAGCCCATGGAGAATTTTCATGAGTATTGATTTAGTCCAGCCAATGTTCTTTTTGTGCTGGTCCCAAGCCTGGGAAAATGGAGAAGTCTGTGTAAGCAAGGGCATCCAGCGTAACTCCTAAGCAAATTTAAACTTATATTAATTATAGCGAGAGGGCCAATCAAAATTCATAACTGGTTGGAATTTGTTTAGGATTAAGGACATATCTATCTCAACTCTTCCCAAGTACAAGTGCATCAGTGTATCAGGTAGACAGTGTACCAGGTAGACAGTGTATCAGGTAGACAGTGTACCAGGTAGACAGTGTACCAGGTAGACAATGTACCAGGTAGACAGTGTACCAGGTAGACAGTGTA
>JAVQKC010171276.1:0-11741 GCA_036025475.1 Philypnodon macrostomus
GGCCATTTTGGATTGAAATTGGGAAGTCAGGTATATTTGACAGCCTCTAACTTGCACATTGCACAATTTACACTTACAAAATAGACCTTATTTTCAATAATCAAGTCAATAATCTAAACCCAAATGCCTATATAATAACATAGTATCCAATCAGTGAACAAACACATATATTATATTATATCATTCTAACTGGAATAGGCAGAAAATGTTGCAAATATATTATTTTTTTTTCTTCTACTAAGGCATAAAAATGCTGTTAACTGTGTCTGAGATTATGTTAGCCTTTAGGTCTACAACCGTGAAACCGTAAGTAAAGCTTGCATCCAATTCTCAGTATTTTTTTAAAGTCATCTTCCCATCCTGCTGAAGTCATTCATTAGATCTCAGGTAAAACATTCAAACGGCATTCATAATGCCCAGAGCACGTGTTGTGAGCAGAGAACCCAAGAGAGCGATGAGAGACTGGCTAAATGTCTTTCTAAGAAGATGGAAGTCAGACATGCTCCACTAGAATCTGGAGCACCCAATAAATCAAGCAGCGTCTTCTGCCACAAACCTGTCAGCCTATTAGGGACAGACAACTGTGAAGACAGAAGGTGGCTATGGATGAGATGTGGCCGGGGATTTTTGCAAGAGAATATTAGATAGCATGGCAACAGGACGCTGGAAGGGTTGGACACACATGACAAGAATTCATACAAGAATAATAAAAAAAACACAACACACAAAAAGCTTTCTATTAGTCAGTGACTTCCTGAGTGCTGAGTGAAGTCCAATGGAAGCATAGATGTGGCATAAAAAGTGCCACTGCTGATTGTTAATAATTCAGCACTTTTCAATGGCACAAAAATAACAGCTGGAAAAAGCTTGCATCTGACACAGTTTCAGTGTGTTGGGATGTTCTTGGCTTTTGAGCAACCGTGTCAGTCAGAGTAGTTACATGTAGCTCTTTACGTCAACACCTTGTGGCCACATTACTCACAGCTTGATAAATATAAAGTAAAAATCATTTACCCAGTTACTGTAAACAGGTAAAGCACATGCAATGAATCATGGTGAAACTTAACTTAAAGATGTGTACCAAAATGGATGCAATCTTTTAGTCAATAGAGTTATAGTTACTTCTGCATGGTTGATCTGACATCTTTTATCTGGTCTGATGCAGACCAACACATATGTTGACGTTCTGGACTAAAATTACATATAGAGTCATACAGTTGCTCAAGGAGACAGAATGGAAATAATATTATAGGCTAGACTGTTGAGTAATAGAAACAGCATATTCAAATATATTAATCTACGACAGTTATATTGTGAACTACTACAACTATTACTACAACGATTGTGTTTACTTTTGGGTGTGATTTGTTGACATTGGTGCCATGTTGGTTTCACAAAATGGAAACTAAAAATCAGCTAAAAAGAAAAGGCAAGGTTTTATAGATCTGTAAATATTGCTGTTTAAATATCAAAAGTGCAGTGGGTAAGTGCTTGCCCTTCAACCAGAGGGTTGGTGGTTCAAGTCCCCGTCCAAGCACACACTATTGTCACTTTCCCATGCATTTTGACAGACCACTGTTAGGGCCACATCAGGGGTTTGGGGTTTGGGGGGCAGTGGTGCAGTGGGTAAGTGCTCGCCCTTCAACCAGAGGGTTGGTGGTTCAAGTCCCCATCCATGTTGTTATTTTATGATTCGCGTTGCGCGCGCTCACTGGGCAGGAGGGGCAAACCCTTCCCACTGGACCAATGAAAGATGTTTATAGGCTTCTATTTTGATCAATTTAGCTATTTTTCACTAAGGAAATGACAACAGTATATTATTTCTCTCATGTTATATCCAAGTCTCTGGCCTTTCAGCCCAAATCCATTTGCTGCCTCTGCCTGTCTTTATTTGTGTCCATCACAGACAGAGACTTGCTGGGGGTGCATGAGTGAGGAACTGTAATGCGTTCCACATTACTGCCTCTTTGATTGCACTGTTTACAGCCAAAGACAACTGTGCATTGCTGGACTGGACTTTAATGAGCTTGGAACTTGTATGAGCTTGTGCTAAATTACAATGTGCTCAGGAGAGAAGGCAACGGGGCCAGAATCAGAGGGGGTTTGTACTCAGTAACATTTACTCAGTTATATTTACTTGAGTAACTTTTGAATAAATTGTACACCATTACTGTACAATACATTTTACTTTTACTTCAGTAATAATATTTTTAAGTAACTGTACTCTTACTTGAGTAAAATCTTGTACTTTATGTGAAAAATAGGATGATGTGGAAATTCTGTTACTTGTGCCTTAATTTTGGAAAATATGATTTACGTTTTTTTTATTTGTTTATTATCCTTTAATTTTTTTTGCCAGATTATCACAAAATTAAACAAATACTCTGACATTACGCACAAACAGTTACTCTTACTTGAGTAATTATGTGAACGAGTACTTACATTATTTTGAAGTACCGGTACTCTTATTGGAGTTGAATTATTGGCTAGAATTATTGGCTAGAATTTACAATATACAATGTGGGAGAAAAAAGTCGGTATATTCAAGACTATAATAGAATAGAAATAAAATTGTTTGCCTTTAGATTATATTATCCTTTTGAGACTTTGAATTGGATTAGGAAAATGACCAAATAATAACATACAGTAGATAGAAATAACAATATTGTGATCAGAAGAAAGTGCTCAGTGAAGGGAGGAGTTTCAGGCTTCACAAAAGGTGAACAGATGCTTGCCTGGCCTTTAAGTTTTGAGTTCAATAGAATGGTAGAGTTTCTTCGGGGTAACATGTTAACTTTCATCCATAGCCTATTTTATAAAATGTTTTCACAAATTGCCTAAATTCTCAACTCTCGGCAACTTAATGGACAGTCAAAAATAAGTTTCCAACAAAGGCATGCCCCAAGGTGATGTAACAGAATATTAAAAGTATGTATTCATAAGGCTGTTTGAGATTTTTGTTCAGCTGTACAGCATATTGTACATTGGGATCCTTTAAAAAGAATGCAGTCATTCTGTATTACATAATTTCTTGATTATTCTTACCATATAACCACCTCTTATCTGCAGAAATCTCAGTATGAAAGACTTTTTATTAAATATATTTTGTACTTTCACCAATTATGTTTAGTGAATAAGTGTTACTCAAAAGATGTGAATTGAATTACTTTTCTTCAAACTACAGACTCACCAGAAAAAATAACAGCTACAATTTCATGTTCAAGTCCTTTTGTTTTCCCCTTTAAGAATAAATTAGAACTGTGTAATATAGATTTCGAAATAAGATGCTGATGTATATGTTATGTTATATATATATGCACTATAGCATAATTTAGAATCAGTGCTGTAAAAAATCCTTCTGTTGTAATAACCTCATTTGTATGAATTATAAGAAATACTGTATGCAAGTTTGGCATTTTACATCACATGCTTCTTTGTTTGCATTGTTTACAATAATAGGAGGCATGTTTTGTTTTTGGGCTATAGAAAAAAAAGATAAATCAGTGCTGTACACCCATATAATCAACGCCTTCCTCTTGAATTCTGTCCCATCAGTCGCTGGGTGCTTTTTTGACGGTTCTTCTGTAAAAGCAGAACTCATTTCATACTGTGAGAAGAGCTGTGTGTTTGCTGTTAAACATCCATCAGCTGTTTTGGATGAAAGGTTTGGGTAGGCTGTGCTTTAATGTAATAATGCTGTCATTTTCTATTAAATCTTCTAGTTTCTGTTTTGTTGGCATTTTTTGTTTACATATTCTACATGCTTTTTTGTGTTTTCCAGTCTCGGGCATCCATTTGTTTGTCATGTTCATTTCGTTTTTCTGTATGGACCATGGATCACCTTTTCATCATTTTAGATCATGTTTTTATTACTTAACAGTATTAAGCTAACCCAGAAGTTACAGTACTACAGTAGTCATGGATGCTTTTGTTCAAATACATACAAATGCATACAAATGCATACAAATACATACAAATATACCATAAACATACAAATATTACTGGGAACGTAACCTCACCTTTACCCTTTAATTGTAATGGCTTATTTGCTAGGTGTGTTTAGTTTGCTATAAGTACTGACAAATACATTGGCAATTCTATGGTCAGTGTCTACTTTTTCTTTAAATGACCCTGATTCAGTTGATTCAGTTTTTCTAATTACATAAATACATTTTAATTTACCTATCCACAAATTCCATTTCATTAAACTATCAATAAAATGTATAGCACAAGATCAAGAGTTGAGTTGAACTGTAGAAGCGAGAATCTCACAATCATGATTTTCTTCACCATCGCATTTTAGCATTCATCAAAGAAAAATGGCAGTTCTAGCCGCCAGATGAATGAAAACCTAACATTTACGCTTGAGATTTGGTGTTAACAAAAGCATTGTACCTCGGTGTGTCTAAAGTGCTGCCTTGGTGCCTGTATTTATTCTGTCTTTTCAAACAAAGATTATTTCTGTGGAAAGGGCAGCTGTGACAGCATTATCCAGCTCTAGGGGGATAATTCTGATGAAGACAGGCTCACGACGGAGCTCTATTTTTATTTACACACTGACATCACTAAACAAAGAGTCATTCTGCTCACAATGATACGAGCCTATTTGACAACACAGGACTAATAGACTGATAAAGCGTTGATTTCATCCATCTAAAGAGGTGATTAATATCCTCTGTGTCTGTTGGTAGGGTTGTTGGATTGATTTCAAGACAATGTTAAATACTGGTGGAAATGACATACTGTATATAGCCCCATTAATTTAAAATGTATAGCAATGATCAAAATTCATCCATTCATCCATTTTCTTCCGCTTGTGTGAAACCGGGTCGCGGAGGCAGCAGTATAAGCAGGGAACTCCCGCCTTCGACCACCGCCCGATCCACATTGCCCCAGCCCTTTATGGTACCTCCCACGGGTGGTGTGTTCAGCTTGTCCAGACTGAAATGATTATTATTATAAATGAAATGCAAAAGTGTGCTTTTTGTGTGGATTTTCATGTTGTAAATGAAAATGATTTTTTGTGAATTGAAAGATTGTTACTTTTGAATGTTATGGTTTATATTTGTGAATATTGTTGTTTATTCCTGTGAATGAATTTGTCAGGTGCCTTTTAAAGACTGCGGGATGTGAGTTTCTTAATTTTTTAATTACATGGAAATTGTGGACGAACGACATCTGCGTCTGAAGGTCACTGCCCAAAAGATGCCTTCAACAGTCAGCTGTGCTTGGGTATATGTAGCACATTACTGAAACTTCGAACAGACTGCCTGCAGCCAAAGTAATGATCTCTTGTATTGTACACACATCACCACACATCTGCCACCTCTTCACTTGACAACAAAAGCCTGTTTGATCAGCGCCGCCAGTCGTAGCTTAACAACGCAATAGGAACAAGTCCAAATTTAGATGTAACCTGCTTCATTTCAGAACTACTACAAGGGTTGAGAATATAGGCATTTAAAAGTGAAAGCATTTGGTGTGCATGAGAAGGTGCATGAAGACACAGAAAGATGTTAGAAGCCTACAACCACTGGTGAAATTGTAAGAACATACAAGTCTTTCAAAGATTTATGAAAGTGATTAAAAGTAACTTTATTAAAAGCATATTTTGAAAGCTATTTACAACCATGTTTGCTATTCATTTAAAAACATTTCTATCATCAAACAGACTCCACCAACACAGTCACACACACTTTTATTCTCAATCATTTGGTGCAGGCTAATTCGCATGTGCATTGTCGTGACTATGGAAAAACATGTTTGCTGGCTTGCTCAGATATGATAGTTACTGAATCTATGTTGCTCACATTAATATTTAAGCTCTTGCACCTGTGTTTGTGGCTCTGTAACATATTCTGTAAATACTGAACCAAACAGCTGTACTTACTGTGTGAACTGCTTGCAATGTTTTGCTTTAAGAAAACTTTCTTTCCTTGTACTCCTTAAAGGGGAACAGAGTTCTGCAGATAGAGCAAGACAGAGATCAGGGGAAAACGCCAGGATGATAAAAATAAAAAAATAAATGTGGAAATCAATAAAAATGCTCTTTGGCGTGACAGTTTTCAATGATGATAACTAGGACTTGGGATGTACCAGACAGCATTTTGTTTTGGCCCTGGGTTTGATTGACAAATAATGGCCCCACAGTTGTTGTTTTTCTGAGCACAGCACACAGTGTGTAACGGACACCCATCTCACCAGCGTGTGGCATTGGGGAATAATTACAGGGGGCCGCCCGAGGTAAGGCCTGGCAGAGAGAGTTCGTTAGAGCGGATCGAGGAGGGCGGAGGAGAGTGGCTCAGGAAAGCAACACAGGCTCACACAAATACGCACACACAGATGTACACGCACAAAGACGCACACACAGATGTACACGCACAAAGACGCACACACAGATGTACAAGCACAAAGACGCACACACAGATGTACACGCATAAAGGCGCATACACAGATGTACACGCATAAAGGCGCACACACAGATGTACACGCATAAAGACGCACACACAGATGTACAAGCACAAAGACGCACACACAGATGTACACGCACAAAGACGCACACACAGATGTACACGCACACTCCACAACACAAAGGCACTGCATTCAACAACGCTCAAGCTGAAGACTATAGACACCATCTTCCACCGAACCTCTTCTCGATGTGTTCTGATGCTTGTAGAAAGCACTGGCTATAGGGGTAAATCGAACATATCTGTGATGATTGCTGTAAGAAGACAATCGTAAATATACAGTAAATACCATGCTGTATACAGTTACAGTTATCTCTTGAGTACACTGAGACCCCATACACATATTCAGTAGTATAATCTGTTTTCATTATGACCAGTTATACATATAGCAATACACTGAACCTTGACACACTAGTCTGACCAAAAGCCTTTGTGTTTACATTGGTAGAACAAAACCCCCAAACATTATAGGAAGCACAAAATAGAAGCTTTTAATGATTGATGAAGCCACACATTACGCTTTAAACTGTTTATACATATACTGTGCGCCTGGCCACCAGCTGTGCTATTTACAAAACAGTCTAAAAGATCAAATGCAAGCTGCATTTATTGTTACAAATATATAAACATTGTAAGAATGGCTAATTCTAAACTTGATAATATAGAGATTAAATCTATATAAAAAATAGAGATGGGGTGCATGGTGACACAGGAAATGGGTTCAATCCTCGGGCTAGCCAACACACAATTCAAGATTCAAAGATTCAAAGTGTTTATTGTCATATGCACAGTAGGAAACAGGTTTCCCTGCACAATGAAATTCTTACGTTGCTGCCCGGACTGGATGCCAACAATAAAATAAAAGTGGAGTGGAGTCTAAATGTTCTCCCCTTGTTACTGTGGGTTGGGTTATCTTTGAGGCTTCCTCCTGTCAGTCAAAGATATGCATGTATTAGAAATTGGTTACTCTAAATTTCCTTTATTGAATGAATGTGAGAGCGATTGGTTGTCTGTCTGTGTATGTCTCTTTGTCAGCCCTGTGACTATAACTGCCATAGCTCTTTGGATTGGCTCACGTCACCCATAACCACTATTAAGATGGGAAAATGATAAATAATAGACTTTATGAAATGTGTAAATGTTATACTTATTACAGTATGTTATAATATGTGCCATAATAAATATAAAAACACTACACTTAAAACCAGCGATGCATTGTGAATACAGTGTTGTGTGGGGTAAAGTTTGGGTTAAAAAAATCACTTTGCAATGTGTAAGTAAAAACTAGATTGATCCATAAAAGACTTGAATCCAAAAGAATAAGAACGTAAAGCAAGAAAACCTGACAAATGACAAATATACTTTAACACTAACTGTTTTGAGATCGCAAACTCACTGAGGATGTCTAGAGGGTAAGTGTGGGAGAAATAGCTGTAAAAAATAAACACAGAGACCGGAGCGTTCCACATGGGAAGCAAGTCAAAATGTGATCAAGTGCTCCCATTTGAAGACCGTACACTCTGGGAACAATACAAACGTCACTGTGACACATGGTGATTGAGTGGTTAGACATCTCTAAACAAGTCATGCATAGTTTGATGGATTTTTTTTAGGAAGTTTAAAAATCTGAAATACTGTATGTTGGCAAAAGAACTACATCAGCCATGCAATTCTGACACTGGTCAATAATGTCGAGATTGCAAACAAAGCTAAAAACAATCTATAAACATTTGTTATGAACCATATTTATTGATGACTGTAAAAGGGGTATAGTCTCCCCCTTTCACTGAGCCCTGTGTGGGTTGGGCTGCAGCACTGGGGATTTTTGAGGGGAGTCTTTAGTTTCTTTGTCATAGTTTGATGCCTGATTTGAGTATTGCTGTTTTGATCAATACATTACTTTGAGTATCATTGAATTGAGTTATAATGTGTTTCTTTGTCAGCTAGATCTGATTTCCTATTGTTTATTTTGGGCTTTTTACACCCTCCAACCTTCCCTGGAGGCTGATGGTGCCTTCCAAGTGGGTGAGTGGGGAGCGCCAATTTGAAGGCCATTGAGATGCAGTTTTCTGTGAGGCTGCACTTCAAGTCCTAGGATGCTTTTGTTGTCAAATTATATTTTTGTTAGTACATTTTTTTTGCACACCACTGCAAATGACATGCTTGCTCACCAAACATCCCAGTTTTTACAGTGCAATGACACATTATTACAGCAATGATTAAAACCCCTTCAATGAACAGCCTCCTTAACCACCACCAACATTGTCCTTTGACTGCTACCTTCAGTCATTACTACATCAACTCATACATTTTAGTCAAACTTACATTATGTTTTTTTTATGCCACACAACTCTCCATTTAGCGAGGCTTAGCACAATTAGGACTTTGTGGCTGGAGCTTTGACACTTTGGGACAAATGAATAATAGAATTTAATCAAAACATTCTGTATGTGTGTTTTTATTTACTGTTATGGACCAAAGCCATTAGTCTGAATTAAAAACTAAAGGAAATTGAAATTGAAAGTTTACCTTTAATATTTTTTATTACTCCAGTGGGAGAATCAAAACCAGACAGGCCTTGACCTTACTTGACATTAAAACCAAAACATGTAATTTACATTGAGATTATGACTCACAAAATTACTCTGGATTTTCTCTTTGAAATAATCTAAATCTGTGTTTGACATTTTTGCTTTGGGGAGGACAGAGGGTGCAGACATGGGGGGTGGGGGTTGTAACCATGAATATTCGATGCGCTAACAGTCAGGTAACACTATGTATGGACCCCCCCGAGGATGCTGGGAAAACGGATCGTCGGGATCAAAGGGAATGTGGAACACAGCAGAATGAAGGATCTCAGGGCTTAGGGCCTCATTAGGAATATTACAAAGGTAAGGCTGGGAATTAGGTATCTGGGAATTAGTGCCGACACGGTTTTAAAGCAAAACCCTGGAAAGGTGGGCTTATGCTTGTTTTAGCAGCACAGGTTTGACTGGAGTTAAAAAGACTTTGACTGGAGTTAAAAAGACGGATCTGGTGTCTGACCAGGTGATGTTTCTTTTCTTTAAACACCAAAATATAAGTAAAGACAATGTGTTTTTTTCCCCTCAGCCTTTGTAAATAGAACTACAGACACTTTATTTCAGATATATTATAACTAGACTCTGAGCTTCTTGAGCGAAAGAGCTATTGAGAATGAGTTGAACATTTTGACATGAGGTCACGCAATGGCTAGACAAGTGCAGCTATTGTGGGATATACCTGTCCTCATTGTCAGAACCTATAGAACTAAAGTGGGTCAAAAAATGGAAAAGAGCAAGTGTGATTTTTCTATAGGCCACATAACATGAACTTGAATCATTGGAAATGTGTGCATTAATATAAGAAGGCCACATTTGACCAAAATAACTAATATGATATTATAATATATATTATTTTATCAGAGATATGTTTCTACTGTATATGAGATGTGAGAAGCTACAACCATGGAAGCTTAACCCAGGCTCCATATAACTAGATGCAATTCCAGCTCTCATTTCAACTTTTGGGCCAGGCTATAAACGGCCCTCCTCTGTTGTTAAGCATCAGTTAAGCCAGATGTTGCACTACTTTGTTATGTAGCTACGTGTGTATCTGTCATAATGAAATCAGGCAGGTATCCTCAGTGTCCATATGCACTGTCAGTGCCCAGGGGCAACATTTCACCGGTGTATTTAACGAACGGGGAGGAAGAGAAAAAGAAACAATGTGTCAAGTTATTCTGCAGCGCCATCTGGGTGGAGGTGTCAAATTTGCAATGGCAAATGATAGAGCTCTTCATCTAGATACCTTGGAGGTTAGCAATAGAGGCAAAGCTTAGATCATTACCGTTTGGAGCTAATCAGATCCTGAAACATGAGTCTTGGGAACCCACGGCAGCGCAATAACCCACCCGTTCATTTGTAATCGGGCGATGATGATGGAGTGCACCAATGAAGCCACGGGCAACAATTTAAAGCTGTTTTAAAAATGTTTGTAAGACACAAGACTGCATTATCAAGATTAATTTTACCAGAGAAAAAAAGGCATTTAACAGAAGTGTGGCCATTATGTGCACACCGAAGTGTACGCCAATGATTTTCATGATGAGTTTTATCGCCTTGTATTCTAACTTTGAAATTATTTGTATTATTTCTAAGCATTTAAACATCTGTTACCTAATATGTTGCTAGGTTTTATCACTGCAGCTGCATTTACGCGGCAACACTTCAGGTCCACAGCATGCTTTAGCTGCTCACATCTATTTTCTATGTTCTTTTCATACTTCTCCATACTTGTTTGCGTTGCCTGACTCTATACCTGTCAGATTTGGTCCCAAACAACACAATATAAGAACTACAACTTGTCATACAAACTCAACTTCGACATCAACACATATATATATATATATATATATTGTTTTCTGATGCATCTGGAACAGGTCTACAAAACCTAGATGCAAGAATACACATTTTATAGTCAACAAGGGACATACAAGTCAAAATGTCTTGGAGTAACTCTTCCAATACTCATGGAAAATAGTGACAGTAACCATACTTCACTATGTATAATATTGTCTAGTATTATTTTACACCATGCTTTAAAAACCTTGATATACTGTTCAAAAGTATAGTTCACCCAACATACAGTGCCCCTGACATAATCTGATCCAGTTTGTCAAGTAACTAGTGTAGCGTAACCGACCTCTTGTCCTCAACAGACTCACAGGGACACCTATTTTTAAGTAAACATCACAACTTCTTATCACAATGTAGTTACAAACATGTGGCATGGAATTGTGAGCCAGCCACTCAAAGACTCATTAAAACCAAGATTTGAAGAAACTGATTAACAACGGATTAATTAGTTCTTGAGACTTGGACCACAGCGTGTACAGATGACAATGCTTATCCATACAGTTTACAAAGCTAACTGTGTGCAAATGGACTTTTTAGATGTTCGTGTGTTTGGACCTGCTTGGATTACTTTTGTGACTCTTCAAACTGGGGTCACATGCCGATGCATTGACCCTGGTTTGACCAGTTCTTTCTTTTCAGACTTCTGATGCCATGTGACAGTTTGATAAGTTTCACCAAAGAACTGCATATGACTGTGGTAAATTCAGAAGACGCGTAGATGTAACCTGGTAGCTGTATGTGCTGAACCTCCTTTTTTGGTGTGGGCTTGCAGTGTATGGGTGTGGTTTGATGTGGGTGTGTACACTGTTAAGAGGGAATGCAGGGCAGCTGGGCA
>JAVQKC010171293.1:0-10056 GCA_036025475.1 Philypnodon macrostomus
GTGTTGTGGTTAATTGAATGAGCGAGGTGTGGCTGGTGTGTATCATTCCCGATGTGTGTTTCCTGACTGCTCTGTGCGGCCGCCACTCATTGATCGCATTGATTCATTCATTTACCAACGACACAAAAGAGATCGTTATTGACCCTTATCAAAGTGGGCCAGGGCACCATGACTCTTATTACTGCACCATTGTTACATAAGTGTTCAATCAATGACAAGCATGTGATGATTTTAATGACAGAATTAGTCAGAAACATATCCATGTGACAGTTTAAATGTGTTCTTGTATATTGTATTATTTAGCCTGTATTGATAGTACTTGCATGGGGGAGTTGTGTGTATCACAGGTTTCTTTTCCTCGATTTTCTCTACTTTTCTCTTTGCCTCCTGAAGGACTGAAGAAAGTTCGTAATCCGGATCGAATGTACAGATCAGCAGTGTGTTATGCTGGCCATGGTCCACCTAAGAGTATCAGTGATGACACAGAGACCAACAGTAAGAGTCAGTTATTAATACTGCATTGCTGCTGCAAGAGGCCACTTGCTGGCCTATCTATTATTCATTCATTGATTCATTTATTTACTTCTTGATTTCATCCCCATTCCCACCTTCTTTCTCTTCTCCGTCTCAAAACACTACACCTCCTCAGGGCTGCTCTGTTGATTGAAGTGTCTGCTTTACGGGATCACGCTGTCAATAGCTGAAGTGTTGTCGTTAACCAAGAGTGATTGTTTCAGGTTGAGGCCAGAA
The DNA here is from genome assembly GCA_036025475.1 of Philypnodon macrostomus. NCBI lineage: Eukaryota > Metazoa > Chordata > Actinopteri > Gobiiformes > Eleotridae > Philypnodon > Philypnodon macrostomus. Next base: position 751 of record JAVQKC010171293.1, read on the forward strand.
GATCAGGACCTGCGCAGACCCTCAGAGAGAAAGCTTACACTTTGAGCCATCAATTATAGCCCTGTACTCGCTTTCCAGTCTTTGTGTACACTTGCATGTGACCGGAGAAAAAGTCAACACAGGTTAACCCAGAATTAAAGCACACTTGGCAAGGCTTATGTCATGATATTCACTAAAAAACACTTCTTGTTCGTGCTTGCATGTCATTAGATCTTTACTCTATGGGCCCAAGAACAAAGACAACACAACATCATAGCTGAGGTTTTTATGACTTCTGTGGGAATTGCTTCAGTGCATTTACAAGTCTGTGCGCCAGTGCTATTTTCTGCCACAGCCAAACAAATCATTCAGAAATATAGGCCAAAGTCTTGATTTGTTTTTCTTCTTTTGAGAAAACGTCTGAGTTTGATCCTCTTTGGAAACAAGTGTCCTCCGTAAAGCAGATGGTTCTTTCAGCTGAGCATCACCCCTTCATTCACGAGAACACACTGTCTTCTTCAAAGATTCTGCTGATGTAGACACAACAGTGGACAATTAGCCTTGCTCATCTTCTGTATTAGTTCTAGATTCATCTCTTATTCTACTCCCTGTATGTCAGTGCAGTGTGTTGTTTTGATTAGGACTGTGGCAGAGTCAGAGTTATTGGGTAAATCAGAATATGTGTCTGACAGCTGTGACTGATAGAAACTTTTGCCAGTCTTGCTCATGTTATTGCCTAGTATTACAGTATCTTACAGTGTCTGTATCCATGTCCTGTTTAATGCGTTGAGCCCGGAGCTTGCTGCCTCCTTCAGGACTGTGCTCAGTGCTTCCAACAGTGGTCTTAAGTGTTTCTGGAGTAATTGGAGTTCTGGAAAGGGCCTTTGTTTGTATTCATGCATTTTAGTGAGAGAGTGAACCAGGGCTGTGGAAGCCGCAGAGCACAGATACCACCTCTGCTCTCCTTGAGATGGGATTTTTCTGGATGGCTGAGCTTGATGAAGGCTGAGAACACATATAGGGTCATTTTCAGTTTTTTGCAGGCAGTTAACCGTGTGTGCATGTTTGTTGAACTTCCAGTAATAGGCCCAGGCCTTTTTCTCAACTGTTTGACTTTTGACAGTCTTTTCCCTTATTACACTGTTATATTAGCGCTTCACACAGACATAACACATCGTCTGTAGCCAATCAGGAAATGTAAACAATAAACATAAGCCCACTGAGCGTGTGAATCAGATGCAGACGCGAGGTTTAGAGCCTCAGAGTCTCAGAGTGGCAGCCTGTTCTGCACCCCACTGGGAGTTAAAACACCTTTTACATCCTTAACAGTGTTGCACTCACCCTCATGTTATAGCTGGAAGGCATGTAATGTTCTCTTTGTAGTTTGGTTTGTTACATAGCAACACCATGATGAAGTTGAGGACTTTTTCGCTCGTGGGCGGTTTATAATATTACCGTATGTACGAGTGTTTCTGAGCAGGCTATAGGCCAAATGATGCAGATAATTGGTTTCCCTGTGGTACACTACAGCACATGGTTATTTTCAGTGCACAGTCTCCGCTCAGTGTCCCTGTCAAGAAGAGCCATTCCGCTGTGGGCACACTGGACAACTGCAACTCGACTATTGGCCAATAGTTATTATCAGTGCCACCCAAAGTGACACTGCAAAACTTTAGTCCACTGACTGTCCAGGTGTGTGTTCATTGGATTCAATAAGATGTACCTCTCTAGTGCAGTTACTTCACCAGAGTGTCTTCAAACAAATGGTAAAATCACCCTCAGTCCAACCTCAGCCTCGTCTGTGTCACATACCAGATTATTTTAGATTTCCTCCACCATCTTGTTTCGCCTTCACCGCCATCAGCACCTTTAATTCAGTTAGGAGCTGTCAGTCTGTGGTTTGACTGCATGCCGCTTCCCACGCACTTGCTTAAATATAGATAAGTTCTTCCATATTTTTATTGTCATGCCATTATAAAAACTGTATCACACACACACACAGCCCATGAATGTGAAGTGCATGTTTAATATTGTATGCAGACGGACTGTAATATATTTCTGTGCCTGCTGTGACCAGTTGTCTCTTGTCCATTCTAATAGCCTGCTTCCTTTGGTTGTTTTCTTTGTGCATGTCTGATGCAAAGAAGCTTTCCTTTTTATGAAATCCCCTGCTGCAGTTACTATGATTTAAAATAATATCTTTTGTTCGACTCGCTCTCCCCCTCTCATTGGGACTCCATAAAAGTAATTGTGTTGATATAATACAGTGATTATGTGGTCCCAGTAAGGAAAGAACATTTCGTCTGAGGTGAAGGATTCTCCAGACGAAACAAAGCAACCTTTTGATCATATTCGGTTTCTTTAATTTCGTTCTCCTCATCCTGATTATGCCGTGGTATTTCTAAAGATAATTTTTGCCTGAACTAGAGTGAGACCAAATATATATCATAACCAAAAAATGCAAAATCCATATAACAGAGACTACTCCAAATACATGAATATTTAAGAACCTTTCTCTGCCAAATTCTACTGTTACAATTTCATATCTCATGTTGCTTCTTGTCCTGATTTCTTACAGCCTTGAGGTCAGCCTGTTTAGCATACTTTTCCATTTGGAGCTTGAGTTGTTTTGCTATTTTTCATCTTTTTCATCATTTAGTCAGAACTGAAGACTGTTTCAGGTGTGGCTGGATGAGCATATGCTAGCACTGGCTCCTGTTCTCTAAGCCTTATTAGCCACTGTCGTTTGAGATGGTTTGCATTCAAACTGTTACTTTGGCTATGCAATGCCAGTAGCGATTTGTGGAATGATCTATAGCCAAAACATTAGCTTGCAATTTCTCCACAATGTGTGCACAGATTAAAAAGAAAAAGTGTCACTCCCAGAGCGCTCACAGACAGAGACAGAGGAGAGAGGGCTCACATATTGATTAAAGATTTGTTTTTGTCAGCCTTTCCAGTCTCATGACCCTCGCGGCTGTCTCTGGGGTGGGGCTGGAGCAAGCTAGCATGACAGATACCCTTAAATTCGGCCCAAGTGTTTGCTTAGCAGCCAGGATCAGTGATAATCCAAACGTCAGCACACATACACACATATATATTTAAGTGTGTGAGCTGGTGGACAGAGCTGTTGTGAATTATAAAGGACACGCACAGGCTGCCATTGCTCATCATCAGTCATAGAAACATGAAAGCTCCAGACCTGTGTTTAGGCCTTTGCATGTGCACTCTCGCTCATCAAGACCCACAGTGTAATTGGCTCCACTGTGCCAGCTCAGCTCAGCTCTTCCTCTCATGTAACGAGCTCCAGTATCAGCCTGTCTTGCACTTTACTGTTTTACAACCAAATAGTAGCTTTGTGTCGAGCCTTTTCTTGGCCAAGGTACAGGCAGTCATTAAGCCCACTGTTTAAACCTCTAAATAAATATCACACATTATGGGACAGGACCCAGAGAAACGCAAACAAGGAGGGTGCCACAGGGGCTTTCAGCTACAGGGGGAGGCAGAAAGCTACAGTTACAATTTCAAAGCCAAACTTTGTGGTTAATTTGAAGTTTATGCATTTATTGGATCAGACAATTTGATTAAGAAAAGCCCATCTATATTTCGTAACCATATTTCAGACCTGGCATCCGAGCCTCTCCCTCATGGCCGCTTTAAGTTGATGCACAAATGACTGTGTATGTGAATTTCTATGCCACAGTGGACAAATTTTTAATTAGTAAGCAATACTCTTTTGGCCCGCTTTCTTAGCTTTATCTGTGGAAATGCCCAGTGGAAAGGAACTGTAGGCAAACAGCAGCTGGAATATTATTAGTGAGAATAGGAAACAGTGGAAAAAATGGAGATAGACTTTACAAAAACATGTTAATGGATTGTTGTAAAAACAAGTCCAAACACTTCTCTTTGTCTCTGAAGGACTGTTATTTTAGCATTCATTGTGGCAGTAATGTATAAAACAAAGTAAGCGACTAGAACAAACAGACACAGTAGTGCTGCACCATTAATTGAAATAGAATCGGAATCTCAATTTTAGTGGTCCCAATTAGCAAATCGACAATATGATATCATCTGCATAAAACAAATTATATGTAAAATTCCTGCTTATCGTCTAGGGTTAACCTCTACAAACATGTTCTGAAGGACATGCGATTCTTGTTGAAGTAACAGTAAATATTTGCGTCTTCTTTCAGGTTTAAAAAGTATAAGCTATGAACTGAATCGCAATCAATAGCTTTTCTTTTCAAAATTGTGCAGCCATGTTTTATACATTTATTTCTGATATTGTGCAGTCAACTACACCAGTATTAGTTGGAATGACACAGTGGGAAATAATCGCAAATTCAGTCGTAATATATTACAATCGTTCAGCCCCATTGGACATAAATATATTTGATGTGTAATAGTTCAGATTTCCCTCAGTCAGAGTGCCTTGAATCCTTGATCCACAAACAGAAGACACTTGGCACTTGTGTGTGTGATGCTCTGCCAGGCTGTACTGACTGCAGCCATATTCATTTCTTGCCTGTTTGGGGTTTTTGCTTCCAGTCTGGTCTACAGTAAGTGAAACACATGCTCAGTTGGACTGAGGTCAGGTGACTTGAGTTCTCCGCCAAAAGCTCTGTTCATTATTAGCTCCATAGATCACAGACAGATACAGCACTGAGCAGCTCTCACACAGACTACAGGCTAATGTCTGTGTAAGTAATGAGGCATGTGTCAGGTGTGTGAGGTGTACCAGCAAATACACTGTACAACACAAAAACTCTAGGGTCTAGGGTATATATATATATATGGTAAAAGTACACGATTTTGATTTGATCACAATATTAGTCGACTTCTCACAATAGACTGCAGCTACAAACTACAAATTTGATGCACATCGAAGCCTGTATTCATGATAATACTTAATGCATTTTTTCCCCCTATTTTGTTATTATTAAGACTGGCATTGTTACAGTAAAAATGACAGTAAAGAGCAGAGCATCAATGAATGCACTGTTTCACAATTCAGTGACCTTCCCAGATTAGCAGATTAATCACTTCACGATTCGATTTTATATCGCCATATCGCCCACCTCTAACTGTATCACATGATTTCTACAGTATAACATGTATTTATACCTAAACAGTAAAACATCAGCTAAAAGAATGTATCGACCAAAAACCCTTATAATACAGCCCACAGAGTATCTTGGAGTCACATCAGACGACTTCTAGTTAGCTGTACTTTTAACTGCGTAATTATTTTTGCTCAAATACAAAGTAAAAGAATATGAGGCACTGCGGCTAAAGGATAGAAAGTCCTTTTTTCTCACAGCAGCTCCCAGAGTTACTATTTACCTAGCAGGATACTCAACTGTAAATGCACTCAATTAGGATTTCAAATGAAACATATATTTGCATGAATGTGCTTTGATTTCCCTTGATCTGGGAAGTTCAAGCAGTCGTTCATGATATGCAGTATATTGTGTTCTCCATTTTATATCCATAATTTCACCCTATTTTTAGATATTTACCATTTCTTTTTTAACTTTACAAAATGACTTACAGAGTTTGTCATGACACTTCCATTTGAGTTGCTGAGAAGTTCTTGTACTTTGGCAGATGTGTGCGTGTAAAAAATTCACTACTTTGTTGGTGAGGAGGAAATCCTTTACATACTTGAGACATTTTCCCAACCAGCGAGGCATCACGTTGCTATGTGCCAGAGGGCAGTGCTGAATCCTGCATAACCTGCTGAGACAGACTGTCAGCCAAGCACACACCAGACTTTGTCTAGGTCTTCTATGTGTCTGCACTCCCAGTAACAGGCTTTGAGACATTCAATGAGAGAGAGCATATAGAACTACATTCAATATACGGCCCTGTTTTATCATTCATTAAAACAAACTTTAACTTTTTTCCAGTCACTGATCTGATCATCCAGTTGAAGCAGGTATTTGCAGGTCTCCCGTTCTCTTAGCAGATGCTGGATGTGTTTCTTAATTGGGCGAAGCGAATGATTACACTTACCTGAAACATGAAACACTTGAATAAAACAGTCTACATGCAGAAATGTGGTCACAGATGGATACCACTGATATCCCACATGAAGACCTGGGTGCTGCTCCTCTGGGAGCCATCCGGACCTTCTCACTTGTGTCTCTATAGACTTACTGAGTTCAAGCCAAGTGAGTTTTTGTATCAGCAGACTGTTCTTTACTGCAGCCCTCAAACACTCCTCTTATATCCCCATAACGTTCTGTGCTTGACGATTTGTATTGGCTTTAAAGTGGAGTTTTGCTCGCTAGAAGTTTTTTGTTTATTTTTCCACAGTCAACCACCAATATCAGCTACCTCCCGGGATGCATAGTCAGCACTGAAGTATTTTTTATCTCCCTTTTACTTGCACAATTTATTTTGCCGTTCTTATAACAGTTCTGAACTCGGCAAGCTTTATTTGTTAGCTCGTTTTTTTACTTAAATGGTATTACAATTATGCTCAGTATTTGGTGTTAAGCTCATTTACATAGTGAAAAGCGAATAAAGGCTCATTTGCACAAGCTGGAACATTTCCTGGATTAGCTGCTACATCTGTGCTGCGTTGCTCTTGCCATTCTCACATATATATTATTCATATTAACCTCAAACAATGGATTTGGCAAGGCTAGGGCTTTATCCTGATCTAGGTGACTCACATATGTTTATTGATGTTCATTTGTAAAATAGAAACTGTCAGATGTTTTCAGTTTATTGTCTCTAACTGTTTTCTCATTTCACAGTCTCTCTATGTTTTATGTTTGTGCTTGTAGTATCTTCATTTATTTTGTAATTTGCTGAAGTATTTGGAGCATAAGCTAAAATATTAAAGCTCATACTGTTATTACACACTAAATTTGTGATGCACAAATATATCGGCTCAACATCGGCCGATATTTACAATTTTGACTGATATCGTTATCGGTCTGTAGATCAGATGGTTGTTCTTTAAAGGATAACTTCTAATATTTAAGTTTAGAAACAGTTAGAGAATAAAAGTCCATTGGAAATCCAACTTTAGGGTTTCGAAATCCAATACAAATAATATTTATCCATTAATAAATACATTTAGAGCAGTTATTCATATGTAGATCTCTTAGGTTCAAGAAACATAACCTACTAAATCATGTTTACAGAATATCTGACTCGGTATCGTCCAAATTGGTTATTGAAATATCGGTATCGGCCAAGAAATTCCATGTCGGTCTAGCTCTACACTAAATAATATTTGAGACTCTCATGTTTTTAGTATGTACTTATTTATCACGCAGACCATCTGCAAAAACCTAGGAATCGAGAAAACGCTTGAATGCAAGTATACATTCTGTTTGTGAACTGACTGTATAATGTACATGATAGATTGAATGACATACATAATGATGTAAGCATTGGCCTGGTAATACTCATTATTTTAGTGAATAATAAAACACATTGTGATGTGCTGTGCTCACATTTCTGTATGCTAAATCCCCATACACTCTAAAATCACTCAGGGGTGTTTATTGTATCTAAATAATGAATAGAAGCAGTCTTTACAAGTTGACAGTGAAACATTTTTAGTGAAGTCCCCTGACAGCAGGCATTTCACAACAAAATAATTTAGTCCGACGCAGAATCAAATGTATGCAGCAGCCTAGTCTTAATTTAGTTTTCTCATTCATTTGGGGATATTCATTTTGAGTCAGCATTTGCTGCAGAGAGACTGATAGACTGATAAAAAGACAAGCAAGTCAATAAGTTGAAGCTTGTACTAAATATTATGCTTTGTCTTGTCTGGTTGCAGATGAACATGGACATTTGAAAATATACCTGCCCAAGAAGCTGCTTGAATGTCTACCAAAATGCACGTCGCTGCCAAAAGAGAGACACCGGTGGAACACTAATGAGGTAAGGCCTCAGCTCCTTACTGCAGTACTTTATACTCTTTACAAAAGTCCATAACATTGTGAGCAACACAGAGTGATGTGAACCTGACTCAAAACACCACTGTTCACTATAGGCTGCTCTTATTTTAGATATAACAGTATGTGTATCATCAAAGCACCTTGAGAAATGTAAATGAGATAATGCTGTATTTGGATCACAGTAACATTATTAATCAGTTTTATTCAACAAATGGAATTCCAGTGGCTTTTTGATGGTCATTATTTACATTATGTACTAATCAAAGGCGCCATGCTCAAACAAGCTCAGCAGTGCTGTATTTGACCAGGATTCTTGCAGTAAACATGTTTAACATTGACAAAAGGATTTTTCTGATTGAGATCAAAGCGAAAGTCTTTATTTGATTTTTCTGCATGTGTTTATTTTAATTGGTTCTGACTTTTTGATTCATTAGGTTGTTTTTTATGTATGCATCAAAACATATTGATATACACTTTACCTTTCTGGAGTCTAGAGGGATGTATATTTGGATTGATCTGTTCCTAAATTAGCTCAACGTATGATCTAATATATGATACTTTCTAGAAGCGACTGTTGCTGCTTCATTTACTTCCAAACTCATTTAGTGTTTCTCTCGAGGGGCAGCTTGATGAATCCATCACATAGGTTTGTACTTTTGATACACCCACAACTGATTCCTCCTGTCCAGAGAGTAAGCACTCGTAATTAGACCTAAACACACTCCACAACAAATCTTCAAAACTAATGCAGAAGTCAACCATCCATGCGTTTGATTAACAAATTGTGACCATATAAATATAGTCATCTGCAGTGATGAAAGTTAATTAACTGAAAAACAGCCAGATGATAAGGCACACACGCGCCTCCCGTAGACACAGGACATTTCAAAAGGCAATCTGTCATTGACGCACAAGGGACTTTACTAAAACAAAAACAATAGCTTTGTTTAAATCAACATGCTGATAAATGTATCAAAAATGCATTCATTTCCATCCTTTCTGTGCGTGGCCTAGTTATGACAAAATGTCTGTTTCTAATTGACTCGTGTTGTAACATGTTTGCCACGCGTGACCCTTATTGTGCCACTTTCAGTCTTACATTAATTACCACACTTGGGCGATTGATTTAAAAATGTAAATAAAAGCATTAGAGGGGATAAAACTGTCACTGTATGTAGCCTGCAGGTATTGTTCCTCATTATTACCTCCGCTGAGGAGGTAAGCGTCCGTCTGTAAGTGACTTCACTCAAAAACTACTGAACTGATTTGGATGAAACTTTCAGGGAATGACACAAGGAAGAAGTGACTCGAGTTTGGGACTGATCCAGATCACCGTCTGGATCCAGGATTTAAAAAAATAATTTCTCATTCACTGAACGGGACAGGGCCTGTGCTCTGAAGA
>JAVQKC010171305.1:0-17224 GCA_036025475.1 Philypnodon macrostomus
GATAAAAATACTAATATTTTAAAATATGTAATAATCTCTTAATTTGCCTAAATAAACCAAGCGCATGTGTATATTTATTTAGCTGCAATTTTACAGTGCTACAAAGATTCGTAGTACCAGACGTTGATCGTAAAAAGCAGATAAGTGTGATATTGGAAAAAAAAAAACATAATTTGTTCATTCTAATTTGTTCATATTACAAAGGTGTGTAAGTGGCGCTGAAGGTGATCTCGCCTTAAAAAGATCTCGGACTTTTCCCATAATGCACTGCAGAGTAATTCTACTTCCTCTTTCCGCCATATTGCAGAACCGGTAAGGTGTCTTTTTACCCTCCTTCGTTGAATCTATCAAATATCTCGAGCATCAAAATGTCATTTAACACATTAAACTAATAAGATATAAGCCTGCGGTTCGGTGAGTGTTTGTGTGTGGTTATTGTATGGGTAGATGCATACATTTTATTTATAATCCACATTACAATTAACCTCTTCGCTCGGCCCCAAAGCCAGTGCGTTCGAAGCGCCTTTTACGAGTGTTAGCTTCTTGAATAAAATCGTTCCTGTCTAAGAACGACAGTGCAAAAATAACCGTAATTTGGTGCCAGAAAGTAAGAATTTGCTAAGCATTTTTTGCTTGTGGCTGGTTGTAAGAATGTTCTGCTCTTCCCTGAGTGTCTTATAACTCATAGCTGGGTAGCCCTCTGTGCCTCCGAAAAGCCATGCTTGCATAGAAAATAGTGACATTGGCACGTCTTTACATTCTGCCCAGAGTACAATTGTTAGTGACTCCTAATGTTTTTGTCTTTATCGAGTGACTGTTGTATTTGAATGAAAGCTCTGAATTATTAGCCACAGGCTTGATGAGTATATTATTACCATGAATAATTGCATAGTAGTATGTCATATGTTTTAATAAATGTGTGCAATTTTGGCAAGAGTTGCCATCTTGACGTCAAAGGCTGTTGGTGTATATATGTTTGCCTTCGACTGTTTTTGTTTGGAGAAGAGGTTTAACCCTATGTTTTGGTGTTTTGTAGGCATCATGGTGCGCATGAACGTTCTCGCAGATGCCTTGAAAAGCATCAACAATGCTGAGAAGCGTGGGAAACGCCAGGTCCTCATCAGGCCCTGCTCCAAGGTTATTGTGCGCTTCCTAACCGTCATGATGAAGCACGGTGAGTGGAAGTTTATACCATAATGCATAATTGTGTTGACGTTTAGTGGATTAACCTCTGGTGGGCTAGTCAGCTTTCACACTCTCTACACACACAGTGTTATGACCTGCTGTACACATGTTAGTGGGTGTTGTGGAGTACAGTGTAATCATGCTCTGATCAGGACATATTTTGTTCATAAATTTGTAGTTCAATCATCCTAATTTATCTTTGTGTATACTTGACCTGTTAAATCGCATGCCATTGATAAATCCTCTTTTAGGTTACATTGGTGAGTTTGAGATTATCGACGACCACCGAGCCGGAAAAATTGTCGTCAATCTCACAGGCAGACTGAACAAGGTAAAGCCAAAGTTGTTACCTGCTTCCTATGAGCTATACTGGGCTTTGTCTTACTGTTGATGTTTCCTCCAGTGTGGCGTGATCAGCCCGCGTTTTGATCTTCAGCTCAAAGATCTGGAGAAGTGGCAGAACAACCTGCTGCCCTCAAGACAGTTCGGGTGAGAACCTTTTTTTTTTTTTTATTGTGCACTTAACACTATATATTGCATTGGTGTCTGGGCCTGGTGGTCTGCTGAGCTTGTTTCATTAGTGTATCTTATTGGTAAAAGGATGTCTGTTTTAATGTAATTGTTTTCTGCATGAAAACACAGAGCACTGTGTGGTGCAGTGGTTTTCAAATTTTTATCCTCAAAGCTGCCCTATGGTTGTTTAAAACAAGGTGGGACCCCCCCCAGAGTTTACCTATATATCGTAAACTAATCAAACACCAGACATGATGCTGAAAATCCACACATGCATGCACACAGCTTAACAATGAAGTCAAGTTAGCAAAGATTTATATACGACACGGATGACAAAACACGCCACTATAAGCGGCTTGTGATTGGTCTGTCCGCAAATCGGCGAGAAATGATTTGCTATGAGCAAGGGACCAGACCCCACTTTTGAAAAATAAAGATTAAGTGGGGCTGGTATACGAGTCTAGTGAGTGTTCAAAAACATTCACATGCAGCTGTATTGTTAATAACTAGCTTTAATTCAGTTTACTGCCCTTTATCATAAAGCTGTGAGTAATATGGGCAGAAATTTTGGTAATGACTTACAAAGGATGTGCACTAATTATGTTGAGGTAATGATGATTACCCGGCACCTGACAAAAGTGATAAGGGTTATGCAGGGTAAAAGTAGACTATTGAATGCATCAAAACTGTTGTATATTTGTATTTTGATCTTGTGATTATTCTGTCGTGGCACAGCAGCATTAAACTTATGTGTGAGCGGTTAATCAGGTTAGCTTATCCTTATATGTGGAATGTATGCGTTTATATATTTAATGAGCAAATGTGAAACTAGCCTGTATGCCTTTGTCAGTCCTGCGCTTTTGACAACTTTTAGAGTTAACTAAAGCTAAAGATGTACTTTGTCCCTGTTTTCACAGATACATAGTGCTGACCACATCAGCTGGCATCATGGACCATGAAGAGGCCAGACGGAAACACACAGGAGGCAAAATCCTTGGATTCTTTTTCTAAAATGTACAAACTGCAAATAAAAACCACCAAGGAAAGCTGCTGGTGTCAGTCATTTCATGTGTCAAATGCCTGTAGATTCTCTGGTGCAGAAGGTCAGGAGTTCTATCCTATGGTGTGAAGCCTGACACAAGGCTCCAAGTGCGACTCCCAGTGTTAATAAGCAACATGATTATGCCAGTGCTTTGATGACCCCGAAAGAGGCTGGAGTGCAAGTATATTTTAGGTGTTTCAGCTAAAGGCTCAAGAAATCCTGTTTAAAACACTGAGAACTGGGGCTGGTGTTATCACAGAGGCCCCCACTGGCCTCACTACAGTTGGCAGCTTAAAAAGTCAAGGCTTTATGCCCTCTCCAGCCTCCAGTGAGTATGACCTTTTCTGGGCTCCAGTGTTTTGCTTGTGCCCAGTGTCTGGAGTCTGAGCTGACCTCCCATTAGACTCGGATGATGAGCATTACGGCAGCCTGCTAATGCATCAGCTCTGTCCAAGCGTCCTTCTCTCTTGGGTCTGAAGCACTTAAATGCTACCTTGCAGAACAACTTGGTCCTGTTGAAACCAAGCTCAGATCAAAACAGCTGTTGCTATGAGCCTATAGTGCTTTGTTAACAACTCTGTAGCTGCATATGGAAGTGTGGATTTCCTTTTCATTCAGATAGGCATTTGATGCACTTTATTTTATTTTGCATCTTGGAAAAAAAAAAATCTGATCTCAAAAACTTAACTGATTTTTAACTAGCTTTCATGAACAACCTTAAATTATAAAAAAAAACAATGCTGCTTAATTGGGGGGCTTGGACCCAAAAGTGGGTGTTGTGGTGGTTGAATATAGGTGAAACTAGCTGAAACCACGGCTCACTTATATAGGCTTGGTGAGAAAATACAACTTAGTACCATAGTACTGCTTTCTCTGATTAAAAACCCTGGCAGCATCCCTTAGGCTATGTCGTTCACCCATATATAAATTATAAAACTATTAATCTACGTTCGTCCATAGGTTGGGAAAAATGAACTTGTAGTTTTATTTTAAAACCACTTGAGGGCAGTAAGAACTTGGCTCATAATATAATAATGGTTCTAATGTGTTCACACCAGGCTACAGCAAGAAGCATAACTAATTATGATTGATTCAGGGATAACAGTATTAAGTTTGTATAGAAATACTATAGCAGTAGGTTCTCAAACACTTGAGTTGGGACCCAAAGTGTTTTTCAGTTCAAACATTGAAGAAATAAAATTATGAAAAACTGGACAAAGGTATAACATAAATCATTTGGAAAACCTAATAGAAAAAAAACAATAAGTGGTTAGCAATGTGCATTATTTATATTTACATTATATATTGTGACAAATTCTGCAAAAATGTTCTTTTTTTGGGTTGCACCAACAAATCTGCAGTAACTTGTATATTGCTTTGGCTACCTTCAATTTATCTAGGCTTTGGACTAGTACGAGCAGTACACTGGCTTTTTCAATAATTCATCATTTCCTGTGTTAGGGGTTGCGAGTGACTAGAGGCTAACTAGCAACTAGGCGGGGTACACCATGGACAATGTCCAGTTAGTCACAGGGCTGACACAGAAAGACAATCTTTCACTGCAACATTCATTCAATAATTTAGACTGAACAAATTCTCTTAACACATGCATGCCTTTGGGTGGTGGGAGTAAGCCAGAGTACATGGAGAGGACCCACGGTAACACAGAGGAGATAAGGACTACACAGAATGGTACGGGCTACTCTGCCTTTGTAGCCCCACCTCCTGCATTTCAATGACAAATTCTGCGTAATGTTTATTTAATGACCACTTGTATTTATAGCTACTGTAGGTGCAACTCACTCAAAAATAACAAAAAAAAAAGCTAATTAACGCACTCTAAACAAGACATTTTTATTGATGTTTTCATGGGTGTATGAGATCATATTCTACCCTGAGATTCACTTCTTTTCCAGCCATGTGATTTATACCTGCACCCAATGCTGCCTCGACAGGCGCCATATCTACAAAGAGCCTTGGAAACTCCAGTATAAATGGTGACCAGCCGTGAATAAGATATGAAAATGTATCTTTTGTAGCGGGCTGGAGGAAGGACTGTTGTCTCCACGCAATCCCAAATGCATTTATACATTCAAGGTGAAATAGAGGGCTGCACATTGTCATATGGCCATTTCAGCGATAGACTTATCTCATGTTTTCTCCCTTCTGCCCTATCTACAGTATGTGTATGCCTTATTTACTATGGGAGGTAGTGGCTGGGAGGTGTGTGGTAAATGTACATATGATAAATGACATAGTTAGGAAGCTCTGAATTTATAGCAGTGAATGCACCCATCCATTCTTGCGCCTGCAGTTTGTGGCGGTCCTCAAGGGCAACTTGCTCCTTAGGTGGTGCGTGGGATCCCACTGCGGCTCATCTGATTTGCCGATGTTCCAGGGCCAACATGCTGGTGATCAAGGAACATCATTCTAGTTGTTGGTTGTAGCTAGATTTCAACTGGTTAGGGTTTGGACCAGGGCCTGGTTTGGTTAGGGTCAGGATATCAAGTGGTTAAGGTTAGGTGCCAGGGCCATGGTTAGGGTGTTAGGTTAAATTGAAGGTTTTAACAACTAGAATGTTGGTCCTGGAACAGCCGCAACATGGGAAATCAGACCTCCCACTGCCATCTCCAGAGGTGGGTAGTCACATTTACTCGTTTATTTTTGGTACTTTTTAAATACATTGTACTTAGTAGTAGTTTTATCACACCAGGGCCACCTTTGAGAGTACCATGGACCAGCCTTCAGTTTTTATCCAGAACTAAACCAGGCTCAGGACTAAACTGGGTCTAAACTAGGACTTAAATCACATCTAACCATGTCTGAAACTATACAATACAGGTTTGTTGACGCTATTCCCTACTCTATATACTGAATGTTATTAGTTCCACTGGGTTCATTTAGGTTATTTGTTGTATTGTTTGGAAATACAATTTACACATTATTTTATATTTATTTGACTCAATACCATTAATACTGTAAATGAACATGAACTCTCAAACTCTCAATTGACTAATTACTTGGACATCTACAGTACTTTTTTCTTCTACTTGAGTAATAATATTTACTTTTTATAACAATACTCTACCCCACTCTGGTTCCTCACTCGGTGCAGGTGACACCCACAGTAGCAGCTGGCTCCCTTCTCCACGCTCCGAGTTAAGCAACGGTTAATTAACAACAGCGAACACAAGCTGCTAATGCACATATAATAAGTGCCAGGCCAAAAGGTGCCACACAGACTCTGGCTTTATTAATTAGGTCTCTCATTTTTCCAACGTAGATCACCTTGAGCTCTGTTTTTGGATGATGTACTGTAGGCCTGCAGTAAAACACAGCCACACAAGTGATTACAGGCTGAAATAAAGAATGAGTGAGTGTGTTGTTTTGTATATTATATGTATTCAAACTGCACAGGCCTTCATGTGTGTGGTTGCACAGATAAAGTGTGTCCCGTACATTAACGTCCCCATCGGGATTTTGTCCTCTGCATTTGACCCATCTTTCACTGCTGCTGTGGCAGTGGGCAACCCCTGTGCATCCTGATCTAGAGCTTGAGCCAGGATCTTGGTCAGGACTGAACTTCAGCATAACCTTATTGTGCATGTTTCAGGTTCATTAGTTCTAACCACACATGTCCACACCAACCGGTTAGCTAATAATCACATGGAGATGAGAAATTACCTTCATATGCAATTTATATATAGAGAATATGCCCAAACTGGAAGCTTATCATGATTGTGTACAATGTTACCATAAAATAGTTTTTTTTTATATTGAAGTGAAAGAACATCAATCAATATTTCATAGACCTCGCCTTCTTACCCATTATTACAAAACCGATGTCAAACCTTTCATTTTAGGTACAAACAAGCAGACTGATAAAGTATAGCAGCAAGAATTGTATTGCGTCTATTGCTCCATCACCAAACCTACGGAGTTAGCTTCTCATCTTTAACATACCAGGCCCTTTTACAAACCTGATGGACTTTTTGATGGACTGCTCCAGGCTCCCATCTACCATCTGCCCCAATATCCGAGTTACATTCTTATTTGCAGGTGGTGAATCATCCTCTTTAAGGCTCAGATACAAAATAAGTGTGTTTTTTTTCAATTATGCCCCCTGAACATGAGCATACTGTTTACAAAGATTATGAAAATACCTGAAATAAAACAGGGCTTTTTGCAAGGCAGTGATTTTGTAATTCAAATCTGGTAGTACTTTCAACATGACTCCAAGCATTCAGGGAACTTGAGGTCATTATGAACATGTTCCTATGTTAGAGAAGCTATGGTGTCATGAGTTGAGCTTATATGGGTCATTTGTTGACTGTGATGTGATAATGGTAATACTGAGGGATTAATCAAAACATCACAATAGAGTGAAACTTGTGTCGAATATAAGATACATTTTAAAAGATATAATCCAATACTTACACGATTGATTTACATTCAACTGGCCACTTTATTAGGTACACCTACACCACTAGTTAAGTTGCAAGTTGGGGGATAACATGGCTTGCTAGTCTATTGCCATTTCTTTGTTTTGGGAATGGTCCCCAATAAAGAAAATATTCTGTGAGTGCCAGGTCTGGGGTAAAAAAAAATACCACACAGGCTCGAGATGATGGAAAGGCAAATTAATGGAAAATAACCCTTGATACAAACAAGGCCCTCTCTGAATGTACAAAATGTCTGTAGTACTGTACAGCATGGTAATAATATGGTAATATACAGGTAATTTAAGTGTTTTCAAGAATTTTCTGTTTAATTACAAACTCATTAACCCAAACCCTAACCATAAGTTACCCATAATATATATATTTTTACCATGCTTAATACATTGCCTAGAAATGGTAATTAACCATTATTACTACATTATTATTATCTTTTATTATTACTGCGCTATACTGTCCATCCAGTAGGTACATGGTCAAACGTATGAAATGGCCAGGGGCATATAAGACGTTTTGGTATTTCGTCTCATTCATGCACTCTTACACTATTTAAAATGACATCACCACCCAATGACATCACTTCTCTTATGTGGGCAAAGGGAACAGTGACTGCTTTGACCAACTGTTTGATGGGGAAGAGGGGCCTATTGCAAACACCACTGTAAATATCAAGTCTCTATTCACATGTGAATGCGGTTTATACATGTGTGTGTGTTTGACAGTGGGGGAGAGTTAGCAGCTGCAGGAGCCGGGGGGGCCCCTGGGCACTACAGACGATGTCATAGCCAGCTGGACACCTTCGGGGGAGGTCAGGAGCGGCCCATAACATCTAAAGGCAGAGGGAAAAGCGTGCTGTGTCCCAAGATGGCACCACACATTACGTCATGTTTTAGTGTAATTAACACTTGCAAGGGGAGTCCCTGTTTGAAGTGTAGGTGTCCCAGATTATAGGGTCCCTTTAAAGATGCTGTTAGTAGTAGTACATAAATGCCCACATACAATTATTCACTGGGCATCCTTATGGCAAAGTAGTTGTAGTCATGTAGTTGTATTTCAAGAGCCTTTAGATTCTCCTCTAGTTTTTACAGAGTTCTATACAGATTTTGAGAAATACTGAAAAGTTTTATCATGTTTAGACTCAGTTTAGTCCTGGTTTAAACCCAGTGTAGTCCTGGTTTAAACCCAGTTTAGTCCTGGTTTAGACTCAGTTTAGTTCTGGTTTAGACCCAGTTTAGTCCTGGTTTATACTCAGTTTAGTCTTGGTTTAGACTCAGTTTAGTCCTGGTTTGGACCCAGTTTAGTCCTGGTTTAGATCCAGTTTAGTCCTGGTTTAGACCCAGTTTAGTCCTGGTTTAGACTCATTTTAGTTCTGGTTTAGACCCAGTTTAGTCCTAGTTTATACTCAGTTTAGTCCTGGTTTGGACCCAGTTTAGTCCTGGTTTAGATCCAGTTTAGTCCTGGTTTAGACTCAGTTAAGTTCTGGTTTAGACTCAGTTTAGTCCTGGTTTAGACTTAGTTTAGTCCTGGTTTAGACTCAGTTTACTGTAGTCCTGGTTTTGTCCTCGTTTTAAGATCTGGTTTACTTTAGAGCCCTATTAGCTCTGTGTCTTTGTTAAGACTTTTTAAAACTCCACACTTGTATGTATCCCAAAATAACACCACACCTTATGCCCCACAACAGTGTAATTAACACTTGTGCGGGGGAGTCCCAGATGAAGGACAGTGTCAACTATTTGTACAAAAACCTTCTTATTTATTTATAGTGAAAATTGGTGTGTGTGTGTGGGGAGCAGATGCACTTTCTTACACCCACTGCTCTGTGTGTGATGTCTCACTAATGTAAAAATGCCCTTGGTGTTTATCTGAAAGTCCATGAGGGCATACATGACCAAAAAAATCTTGCTTTTTTAAAATTATGTTTGAGTGTGTATATTTTTTATTGCAATTCTGCTGTCACAAGGGAATAGAGCTGACACCAGAAACTATAGGCCTTAGCTACACTCTGGATGGTAGCTGGTAAATTGCAGGGCTGACACAGAGACATACATTGACTGACTAACTATTCACTCTTACATTTATTCACACGAGGCAATTTAGAGTCACAAATTCTCATAACACGGGGATTTCTTTGAGCGGTTTGAAGAATACATTAACACTGAAAGGACATACAGACTCCACCCAGCCTTTTTGACTGGTGATGATTTACTGACCCCTTAAATCTCTAACAAGAAAACCATACACAATGCACTATATACACCATCACTCATCAGCCTTTAAAACCTACCACTAGGGTCCAAGATTGTGGAGGCTACCCTGATCCGATCTGCCGTCTGACGATCTCTGCACCTTCCTCATTGCTTGGCGGCATCCATATTGATTTGATTAGTAGCTAATTAAAACTTGGCAGGCTGGGCTGGGCACAAAGGCGATCGCTCAATTAACGGGGTGTCAGGCAATCTAATTCTCTCTATGTCACTTTGTCTCTCCTCTCTTCCTGCTCCATCACACATCTCCATTCTGTTTAATGAGAATGAAATAGGAGCAAAAACAGAGGGAGTTGAAATCATCCAGCCATGTAATCATTGAGCTAAATCTTTGCTTAAATATAATTAGGTTTACCTACAAATTGGCTTTTTACAGAATGCTAAATTTATTGAATTTGCGTTCTCTCCATTTCCCCCCTGTTGACCACACCCACTTCTTTACTAAAGCCAATGAATAGCAACTGAGGAAGTGACCTAATCATTCTAAATCAACATCTCTGACCATTGTAAGGTATCTCTTCTAGGTTTAGACCCAGTTTCGCTACCTGAGTTCTTTTTCCTTGTATTTTGCCAAATATAATTGTTTAGTTAGACTTTGAGGTCACCTGTGGGCCGTGTTATAAAGTGTTTTTGTTTTAGAGCGAGGGAAGGAACTGTTTAACCAATCACACGCTTCCACAGTGCTGGAGTGCTCTGATTGGTCGATACAGCCATTATTATTCAGAACTAGAACCTATCAGGAACATGTTTTATTTTAAAACTCACAGCTTAAATTCAACTATATATTTAGTTTTTATTTTAAAGAAAAAAAGCCAACTCCAGATCTCTGTTATGTTATTCTCCTACTTCCTGGCTCCTGTACATACTTCCTGGTTTGTGTGAGACCATGATAGAGGGTCGCGAAGGAGAGCTTTTTAGATCACTTTTACAGTCACAACATGATACACTGTTCCAAGATAAGTCTAAAATATAGGATTGTTTATTCTGTCTTGCTATTGAGAACATATTATATCCGTGAGCTAAATGGTGCATACAATACATACCACACTTATTTCTACAGACAACACTTTTATTTTGAGTTTCATGTACTGGTCTAGTGGAGTTTAGTCTGCCACTTTATAAAAAAAAATTCTGTGAACATCTCTCAAAGTGCATCTTAGAGGAAACATCTCTCTCCGAACAAACACGCCGCTGCTCCGGGAGCCCTCTGGGGTTGAACTCGCTCCTCGCTGACTTTATCCTTTTATCCAAATAACGGGCTGGAGCTTTCTAAGATCCTTGTCTGTCTGTGTCTACAGCCTTCATAGACCCGCTGACAAGAAGAGGAGTGTGTAATGTGTTTTTTTATTGGAAAAAGATCCTTTGAGGCAATGCACTTGTAGCTTCACAGGTCGATATATATTAGCAGCTTGTGTATGTGGCTTTTTTCAACTTCAACATACTGTCAAATACAAAAGAGAGTGTGAGGTATAACGTCTGAGGCATTTGTTTATGTTATCAGTTCATTGCAGAAGTCTTGGCTTTTCATAGTCTTCTTCATGTGTCTCTGGAGCCGGCTTCCGCATGGACTTCAAGCTTTTAAAGTCTCTCACCAGCTTAAAAATATATGCAACTTAAACTGGATTTAGATGTACATGCAGGAACATACGCAGTCAAGGGTGATGGCTTCTGTGAGAAAGTTTTGGTGGTGCCAAGAGCATAGAAAAGTTGAGGGTTTTTAATATGTTTACTGAGTTAGGGAGTGTTTTTAATTGGGCGACTTTCTGAGTAAACTTCTCTGAGTATTTTTCAATGTAACTCTACCGCCTCTGCGTTTTACCTAGTGTTTCAATAGCTTTATGTTGTAAAAAAGTGAGAACTTTTGGATTTGTCTGATTTGCATGTGGTATTGCTTGGTATGAGTTGTTTGTTGTCTACCTCTGTGTGTACTGTCAAAAGGATGAAAAAAGCGGGCATTTTCATAAATTTACTTCATTTTTAAGACTATGAGGTACCTCCCTAACTAACACCCACACATTCTCTTAATGTCTGTATAGCTGAGCCTGGCTGTCATCATCCTGCGGCTCCTGGCAAACTGGACAGGGCCTGCATTCATTAGTCAACTTCATACACTTATATAATATTTACAAGCTGCATTTTATGTGACTGCCGAGACCTTGATTATGGCCGTATTACCGGGAGAGTGGACATTATGCAGTTCTTCCATTTTGCATTAAAAATACCAAGAGGTGCCAGCAGTGGATGCCAGTAGCGATCGCTCATAGGCTGGCACTGATTAGCTCTGAATAAGCCTTAATGGCAACCCGGTGTGTGGTGTACATAGTGGGGCTATTGTCTGATGGCTCACTGCAATCTCTAAGGATACCCCCAGGATATGTAGCTGTAAAGTAGGCAGATTAGTCCTATTATTTATACAAAGAGCCCCTATAGAATACATTACTGCAGAAGAGCCTTGAGCAGTATTCATTCATTTCAGCAATATGGAATAGCACAAATCAATACACATCACTCACATTATCAGAATAATATTACCAGATTTTACATTTACAGCTTTTTCTCAAAGAATAAAGTAGGTCAAAAATAGTTATTTAACTAGTGATGCTAATTAAAGGGTAGGAGTTATAACATGAACTCCTAACCTCTATGAGATGTGGGTAATTTGAATGCACCCTATTTCAATATTGCATTTATTTCATCCTATGGTAAAGACCACGATTGTTTAGTTTTATATTTGATGCTTTTGTGCAGCCTGTGCCTTAATCAAAGTGAAGGACATTCATTTTCCATTTTCATTTGTACTTTAGGTCTTTTAGTTCATTTGACTTAGACGTTAGATCTCTGTATCTTGGGTTGTGTGTGTGACAGTGAACAAAGTAACATGAAGGATTAAAGAGGATCTGAGGAGGCTGAGTTTAAAGCAGTTAAACTGACAGCTCTGCGCTAAAGGAGAAAGTGAGGTGTGTCTATGTGTGTGTGTGTGTGTGTGTGTGTGTGTGTGTGTATGTGTGAGAGAGAGAGAGGTGACAGAGAGGAATGGGGACATGGGCAGGTCCTGGTAATGAAGGACTGATAAGTCCCTATTTCAGGGGCTTGGGTTAATTGTGCCTACAGATAAAGGGTAATAAATTGTAAGAGGGTAATGGCAGCAGCTCGGGCCGGGCCCTGTCCCACATTCATCATGGGCCTGAGCCGCACAGCAGCACAGGCTGGGGTAGCACTAGGGAGAGGCAGACAGAAAACTCACAGGAGAAGCATTGAACTGAGGCGTAATCTTCAGTCTTTAAAAAAACATTGCAGTAGCAAAGGCAAGGCATTTTAAAATTGTGTGCATGTGCAAGTAAATTGGTATAATGGACAACCTAAGCTAATATCCCATTTCATTAAATAACACATTGATCTGCTTTTCAACACTTCAGGATTTGTGTGGATTGACAGAAAACACACCGCCAGGTTCAGCAGACATGACACATGAGAACGACAGTTCTATAACCATGTGTATAAATAATATAAAGATTGATTTACCCAATTAACATCAGCTGTCTGATTATTGTGTCACAATGACTCACGTGACTCAGCATCTGTGTTGCTTTGAGCAAACATTATCTTCCAGTTGTGTTAGTGCAGCTGTACAGCATGTTGAAGCGCCTGTGATAATGCGTTATTATAGTTATTAAAATATGGGTATAGTTCTGGCATGAGAATTTCTTTTTCCTTCTGAGGTCAACAGAGCAAATTCACTTCCTCTTAGATTGAGAGTTCATAATATTTTGACAAAGGTTTTATCCAGAATATTCTCTCTGAGTCTTTTGGGATCAGTACAAATAATGTAGCTTCACTGTGGAAAAACAAACCATCAAAAACCTTCTTGCGTGTAGGACAATGGCAGGACTATAGCAGCTCCCTGGTTCACCCTGAGCGGGTGAGGCTGAAGGATGACGCCTCCAAACATTATAATGCAGCGGAGGAGCACCCACTGAGGAGGTTGATGTCCCCACCAGGCCATAATGACACCCAGCATGCCGTGACATATGATGTGTGTACAAACAGCCAGTGCAGTGTCGAGGTTGTGCTTCCTTTTGACTGTTTTATGTGGGTCACACGTGGTGTACTGGGGCGCAGCGGGGAAGAGAGGACGTTTTTCATGCAACCCATAAAGAGAAGGAAAACAAAGCCCTTGAGATGTGACTTCATGTCTCTCAGGAAATCACAGTCTGTGACATTGAACCTACTTCTGTATGAGAAAAGTTGGGTTCCCTTTTCTCTGGGTTACATTCACTACATTGTACTTTTGTTCTTTGTTTTGACTAAACTAATGTATTTTAGTAATATTTTTGGTATTTTCTGGGTGAACAGTGGCAGAGAGGTTAAACATTCTCCAGGACAGCATTCATACAAACCAGGGGTCTCAAACTAGCCCGTGGGACGATAGTTTGTGGCCCTCGACTTAATATGAAAGTTTAATGTTAGTGCGTTATGTATGGCACTTTACAGTGCTGTGTGTGGAGCTGAACAAACCTACCAATCATGGTGGAGTATTTGGCTCTCGGGGTGGGACATTGGCCGTGCTTGATGCAATGAGTGAAAGTGAAAGTGCCATGAAGTGATTTCTTCCGTGCCTAGCTGGTCTCCTCATTTCTAGGGCGCGTGTGACCCTGGGAAACATGTTTTGCCGTACTAGAATAAAGTGTAATTGCACATCCACTACAGTAGGTGGCAGTGACGCTCTCATTGTCAGAGTGTGCGCAGGGATGTATTAACTCTATAGTTTATTTTTTTTTTTTTGCACCGAGCAGGTGATATGAAGTGCAGTAAACAAACCCTCAAGAAACAACATGAAAAATCTTTTAACAGGGATGAAAAGAAAGGCGGAGAGAGACGAAGATAATGAGACAAAAGCAAGTCACCCGAAAGCTAAAACGAGGAAATATGACGAAGCGTATGTAGCGCTTGGCTTCACTGTGACTACAGTGGAAGACGAGGAAAGACCGGTGTGTTTACTGTGTCTAAAAATGCTGGCAGCGGGGGCGCAAATTGTTTTCTTCTTGCTAGGGGGGGGCGTAAAAGAAAAATAATTGGGAAGCACTGATCTATGAAAACATGTACATTAAATATATAGCCCGGATCACTGTGCCAAAATTAATGCGATTTTGTTTATGTTCAGTATGATTATTGGCTCAATCAAAGTGCTTCAGTCATTAATTAGTTAGTTTAGCGTATAAACTGTATTGTATTTTAAATTGTATCTTACTGTAATTGTATTTTATTTTGTCTGATTGTAAGGCGACCTTGAGTGCCTAGAAAGGCGCCTAAGAAATAAAATGTATTATTGTATTATAGTCAATTAATTAAGTAATTAATTAATTGTCATTAAAAAAATATCCGGCAAAGAATTATTGAGTTTCAGTTTTGGGCTGTAATTAGTTAAATACTTAATTAATATTCATCGTAGAATTACCAAACTCAGTTCAGTTCTGCATCTTTATGATGTGGGCAAAAGTTCAACTGATCCGCCAATTCGTTTTTGCGTTATTGCGGATGTGGACCAACGTGATTCCATAATATTGTCGTTTTGCCGATGTAATTAATGGTTAGTGATTTTGATATAGAAACAGTATAGTAGGTGTTGAAAAGCTGCTATAAAGTATATGCCATTTGAGGGTTAAGTCGTCGTGAGATAGAAGAGAATTTCACAGTACAGAGGAGATGACAGCATATATGGAGGATAGAATGGAGGAGATGGAAATCCAAAAGCAAAAGGGCAAAATGGGGAATCACTGAATTCCTTTAAATTCATTTGTTCTGTCTCTACCTGGCTGCGCACACCTCCGGTTTGCTCCGACAGTCAGTGTTCACAGCTATAAATCTCAGAGTGACATTTGGGCCGGCGAGTGGCACGTAAACATGGCCAGTGAAATGTCAGTGGAGAAGGAAGACAAGCCTGACTCAGGACGAGGCAGAGGAGAGGCTGTAATGTCCCCACACCATCAGTCTTCATGACATTTAGGAGAGGTACCTCCTTGATCCCTCTGGCCAATGAGCAGAAAGGAAACATTTTGTAGTGGGCATTGTGAGGACCACTGCAGACCAGGGATTTAAAGGGGTACTATCAGGCTAACTAAAAATGTCTGAGCTATTTCCTTGTCAAAAACATAACTGTAGCATTTCGCCCTTGACTCGTCACGTTCAAACGTACACTCTACGGACGCGGACCAATAATATCGTCATTTCGTCGATATGATAAAAGATAAGAAACATAACCTACCAAATAATGTGAAATACCATTATTGGCATCAACACTCTTGGTTTGAGATGAATGCATCTGATCACACCTTTCCACGTAGATAGGCGAAGTAACCACCTGGCTATTGTTTTTCAATTATTTGCATTGGCTGTAGTTGGGGAAGTGGGTGTGTCCAGCAGGGGAAAAGAGGGCCTTAAAATGACATGCATCTAATCTGAGACAAAGCAACACCTCCCAAAAATAGGTATTCTATAGCATTTCATTTTGATTTTGCATGTAACAAAAGCAATTAAAAAAGGCTGACAAAATATATGGTCCCTTTAAGTAGTTTTTAAACATAATAGCCAGCAGATGTCTACCTTAAGAGCCCACAAAAAAAGGTAAAGTTGGAAGGTGAGCTGGCTGATGTCTTTTCATTGTTGTTTTTACAGCCTTGTTTTATGACCAACGGAGTCATTTAGGAGCACATTTTTTACTTTGGTTGATGTGTGTTGAGATTGTCAGCCTGTCTAGTCCCTCCAGTAAACCAAAAGGACAGAGTGACCTCTGAAAGCATTAACATTCAAATCCAAGCCTTAAAATGTGGCTAAAAAATATCTTTTAAGAAAGCTCACTGGACATAATAAGGACATAATAATGATCACTAATTTAAAAGTCACTTGAAATTCCTCCTATTTCTCCCTGTGTGCTTTCTTTAATCTTCCACTCTATTGCATTGGTATTGATTTTAAATGAATAATTGAGAACGCTGGCTTAACTGCCCTTTTCAAAAACCTCCATGGCCCATTCTCATGATTCTCTCACCACCTTTCCTTTCTTCCTTCGTCCTTTCCTTAACCATCGCCTCACTTTCTCTGGCTCCACATGACCTTGTGCCCCCATCTCTCTCTCTCCTCCATCTTGGTGAGGTGCTGCTGATGCGAATGCTGCTCTGTGAAGGGTTGTTCAGGAGGGAATGGCTTGCTCGCTTGGTTGATCAGGCCCCGGTCAGAGCGTATCATCCGTCAGTAGGACATGCTGTTGTTTTAGACTCCTCCCTCTCTCTGGGCACACACAGGTGGTTGTTTCACTTTCACTAACATTCACTATTGAGTCACTGTGTTTTTAAAAACCTTATATGATTACAAAAATATAAAAAACACTTTGTTGATAGATATTGGCCCCCCTTTGCAGTAGCAAGGATACAATGGCCTTATTCACTTCCATTCGTTGAGCAACAAAAACCATATACTGTGGTGCTGGGCGGCAGTGGGTAGGCGCTCGCCCCTCGACCAGAGGGTTGGTGGTTCGAGCCCCTGTCCGAGCGCACACCGTCGTTGTGTCCCTGGGCAAGACACTTAACCCACATTGCGTATGAATGAATGTGGTTTTGTGATTGGTGTTCGGTGGTGGTCGGAGGGGCCGTGGGCGCAAACTGGCAACCACGCTTCCGTCAGTGTGCCGCAGGGCAGCTGTGGCTACATAAGTAGCTTACCATCATCAGGTGTGACCGTGGAGTGAATGAATAATACAAATATGTAAA